>JARQOD010001230.1:0-77811 GCA_033576555.1 Oophaga sylvatica
TTTCAGACTTTTAAATTAATGCTTTTTAAGGAACTTTATCTGTACCGTAAAAAAATTTTGCAGTCAATGGATTTTACAAAAAAAATTTAAAAATCCTCTCATAAAAAAATCACGATTTTTTTTATAAACAACATTATAAAATAAACTTTTTTTAAAAAGCCAACTGTAACTTCAAACACCAAAAAAAAAAATTTTGGGCCAGCATGAAAAAAAGGTAATAATTTCCAATAAAAAATTTTTTTACATCAAAAAAGTGCATAAAAAAAATACTGAAAATAGGTATTTATAACCTAAAATGCTGAAAAAACAACCACAAAGCAATAAATTAATACTAAAAATGGGGGTATCACATTTGCATAGTTACTCAGGACAATGAAAAATTTTAAATTTTTTAAAAACTCAATTAAGTCAGCTTCAATTTTTTAGGCTTGTTCCCCCTTGTACTTTTTTAAAGGGGGAAACCCCAAAAAATTTTTTTTTTTGTCATAGGGGGAGTTTAAAACCCCCCATTTAATTATTACTGCTTTTTTTTTTTTTTCCCCCCCTAGTGCGCAAAAATTCGCGCCTAACCTCATTTTGATAGTCAGCTAACCCCCCACACGCTACCCTACCCACGCTTGACGGGGGGGAAAAGGGGGGGGGGTTTGGGGGGGAAAAATTTCCCCCCAACCAGACATTCTTTTCCCCCTCAAAAACACCCCCCCCAAAAAAAAAAAAAGGGCCCCTGATTTCCCCGGGGCGGGATTTTTTTTGACGTACGAAAAACATGGGCATTCCCCCCCCCTGGGCTGTCCATTTCTAAACAGACATAAAAAAACCCTTTTTCAATCCGTCCCTTTTTTTTTCCCAACCCCCCCCTTTGGGGGGGCCACACACTTAAATTGTGACAAACAATGAAAAATTTTTTTTTTTAAATGGTTATTTTTTATCGTTTTTTATTGTGTCATCAATCACAGGGGGGGAGTCCATGCTGGACATGTCATACATGCTATAGAAATTTTTACTTTTTATGAATTTAAAAAAATTTTAAAAACCCCCTGTGACTGTACATAAAATTTGTGATGTGAGTTTAGTGACTTTTCCCAAAAAAACCATTGTCTTCACAATTTTTAAAGGTTTTTAAAAATTTTGCTTTCCCCTTTTTAACATTATTCATAAAAAAAAAAATGGATTTTTAAAAATTTTTAAAATTTTTCAACACTTTTTTTTTAAAAAAATTTTTTGGGGGGTTGTTTTTTTTCCCTTTATTTTTGGCATGTCATATATCCCCTTTATTTTTAAAAATTTTTTTTAAATTTTTTCCCTTTTTAAAAATTTTTGAAAACTTTTTATCTTTGTACCGGGGGTTTGCCAGTAATAAAAAAAATTTTTTTGACTTCACAGTCAGCAGTGGTTGAAAAACCCCTTTTTAAAGGATAACGGGGAAAAAATGGAAACAATTGCAAGCTTTCAAGGTTTTCTCACGTCTCCCCCCTCGGGGGAAAAACTAACAAAAAAAAAATTTAAACACCCCCTATTTCATAAAACAACAGGACCCCAGTAATAGGCAAGGGGAAAACAAGAAAGGGGAAGGGATCAGAACTGTCATTATCTCCCGGGGTGAAAAAAAAAATTTGGGAAAATTTTTCCCATATAAGGATAGAAAGTTTTTTATTCCCCCCCTCATTGGCGTTTTTTTTTGGGGTTTTTTCCCTAAACCCCCGGAAGGCATGGCCCCAAAATTTTTCCTTTTAAATTTAATAGAATGACATAAATCCATTTAAAACTTTTTTATTCCATCACTAACAGTGTCAAAGGTCCTGATGACTTATATTCTGAACCCTTTTGTACGTTTCCATTTTAAAAAGGTATATTTTAAAAAAAACCCTTAAAATTTCCACCCCCAAAAGATCCCAAATGACCGGGCATAAAAAATTTTTTTTGCCACAGGAAAATTTTTTAAAATTTCTGTGATTGTGTGGCGCTAAAAATTTTTTTTTCCTTGTTCTCCTTTTTGTTGCCGGGCCCCCCCCAAAAACTTGCCCCCTTTTTTTTTTTCTTAGCTATTCCTTTTTTCCCTTTTTGGGTTTTAAAATATGTGATTTTTTTTTTTTTGGCTTTACTCTTAGCCTAAAAAAAGCCACCTGAGCCCCCTCTAAAATTTTAAATTTTTTTTTACCATATTTTAGTTAGCCATTAAACTTTAAAAAAAACCCCAGAGTACTGTCAAGTATAAAATTTTTTTTTTCTTGTAATTGAAAAATTTTTTATTTTTTTTGTTGTAGTAAAAAAAAATTTATTCTTGTTTTAAAAAAAATACATTTTTTAAAGGGGGCCCCCAACAAGGCAATAAAAAAATATTTTTGCCTACAAACCCCCCCTTGCCCCCCTCTTCAACAGCGCCAGTTCTGCTCAGAAAAAATTAGAAAAAACAGATGAAAACAAACGCCCGAAAAATTTTTTGGGGGGGTTTTTTAACGCCTGCGTTCCCCGCGTGTTCGGCAAAAATTAAATGCTGCTAACAAAAACTTCAACTTTAAACGCTCAACTAGGGGCCCCTCCTAAAACACCCTCCCCCTTTTTCCCCGGGGGTTTTTAAAACCCCCCCTTGTTTTCTTTTTAAGTGCTGTTAGCCAAATTTAAAAATTCTCCTGTGTTACGGGGGTTTTTTAATGTCCCCTGTTTTTCCCCCCCGGGTTTTTCGGGGGAAAATTTTCCCCCCCCGCCTCCACCCGTTCCTTTTTTTCCCCCCCCGGGTTTTTAAAACCCCCATTGTTTTTTCGGGGAAAAACGTTAGGGGGAGTTTTCCCTTTTTTTCCCGTTTTTTAAAAAGGGGTTTTTTAATGTCAGCTGTTCCCCCCTGTGGGGAACGGCAAAAAGTCCTGCTGCCCCCACCCTTTCTCCCCTTTTAAACCCTGGGGGTTTTTAAAACCGCCATTTTTTTTTCAGAAGTGCCGTTAGCCCCAGTTAACACTTTTTTTCCCCTGTTTTTGGGGTTCATAATTCCCGCTGTTTTTCCCCCCGGGGTGAACGGCCCAAAAAATTTTCCCCCCCGCCCCCCAAAAAATTTAAATTTTTCCCCCGGGGGGGCCCTTTTGCTAACCATTTTGGGTTTTTCCCGTACCGTCCCCCCCGGTTCTCCGGGAGTTTCCTTTGGGCCCAGGTGCCCCCCCATGTCCGGGTAACCCCCCTTCCAGCAACGTCTGCTGGTCCTTGGGGGTGCCTTGGAGCACCCGGTACCTCCGCTTTTTTAAAAGGTCCCGTAACTCACTGGGGGCCGGTTTTTTCCATTGGGGGGTTTTCCTTCGCTGACCCTCCGGGGTTTTCCCGCACCGTCACTGGTCCCGTTTTTTTTTTATTGGCTCTTGGGAAAACCCTTTTCTACCCATCCGGGTTTTTCCAAAAACCCTCATTGGTTCACCCCCCGTGCTTTGGCCCCCCGGGGCCCCCCCTGTCTTTTCCGAGTTTTTCCCAAAAAAAAGTCTGCTGGGCCTTGGGGGGGGCTTTGGAGCACGGGGTTTCCTCCGCTTAGTAACCGGTCCCATAACGTCACTGGTCCTCGTTTGCCTTTTGGGTCTTTCCTTTGCTGACCCTCCGGGTTCCGCACAGTCACTGGTCCTCTTTTCTTTCATTGGCTTTTTGTCCCTTCCTCCCCAACCGGGTTTCCGTACCAACTGTTTCCGCATGCCTTTGGCCCCAGGTGCCTCCATGTGGGAAAACCGAGTTCCAAAAAAGTCTGCGGGGGCCGGGGAGTTTTGGGCACAGGTACCTCCTTTTATAACCGTGTCCCAGTAACGCAGCTGGTCCTGGGGTTTTTGAGGCTTTTTTTCCTTTCCCGACCCTCCGGGTTCCGCCATCCGGGTCCTCGTTACTTATTGCTCTTTTACCTTCTCTACCCATCCTTTTTCCTTTCCGTCAGCTGTTCTCCGCAGTGCCTTTGGCCCTAGGTGCCTCCATTTCGGTATCCGAGTTCCAGCAACGTCTGCTGGCCCCTTGTAGTGTTTGGAACAGGTCCTTTTCCGCTTAGTAACCCTGTCCCAGTAACGTCAGCGGTCCTCGGTTGTGCCATTGGCTCTTTTCCTTCTGCTGACCCTCCGGGTTCCAGCACAGTCACTGGTCCCGTTACTTTCCCTGGCTTTTTGTACCATCAACCAACAGGACAAAAAAGGTTAAACAAACTACAAGATACAAAAACAAGAGACAGAAGAACAATAAGCAGAAGACAAAAACAGAAGAACATGAAGTATAAACCAAAATGAAGAGCAAAATATATGCTCTAAATAAAGCAAAAAACTAAGCAGTGAAATGGGGGTGAGTCCCGTTCCTCCTCGTGGTGCCCCTGAAAATGCCGTTTCGGGCTGCAGGCTAAACTGAACGCGGACAAAACTGTTGTAATTTAAAAAAATCTTTCGTAACAGCAAAAAACGGAAGGAAGAAAATTCAGAGTTTTACGATTACAAGTAAAAGGAATGCTGTCACAAATAAAATATGATAAAAGGGATGAAAGAAGAAGATGAAGAAAGAAATAGAAAAAAAATAACTGTTTAATAAGAACAATATAAGAAATTTAACAAAAGAATGAATAGCAAGAATTTTTTAGAAGATTAAGAAGGTGAAGAGGAGAATAATTTATGAGAAAGATGATGCTGCTGAAGATTATGAAGGAGAAAAAATGTGTGGAAAAAGTTAAAAAGGGAAGACCATGGAAGTTTTTGAAACAGACAAAATTTGACAAAATAGAAAAAAGGTTAACAACATTGTGAATTTCTTCGTCAATCCAACGTATTTCCTAAAAAAAAAAAAAATTATCTATTCCATTGGATTGGGTTTTAAAAATCTATGCCTTTTAATTCTCCTCAACCCCCCC
This sequence comes from Oophaga sylvatica, assembly GCA_033576555.1. NCBI lineage: Eukaryota > Metazoa > Chordata > Amphibia > Anura > Dendrobatidae > Oophaga > Oophaga sylvatica. Next base: position 4,847 of record JARQOD010001230.1, read on the forward strand.
AAACATTCTACATTATTCTTTGTTGTTTTCCTTTAGTACAATAACCTACAAGGCAAAATGGGTTTTTTTTATTTCCATATTTTGTTCCCATAGACTTACAGGGACTTCCGGTAACGTACGGGTAAAAGCCGATATTTTTTGGTATCGGCGATACCATTCCGAATTCCGATACTTTTGGATATCGGAAAGTAACGCTCAACTCTATCCATCACACGGGCCAATAGAATCATTTTTCCCCCAGAGATCCCTAAACAGGGGAAAATCACTACCCCAATATACTGGGTCATCAGGTTCTTAACTACCCCACTTCATACGAGACCTCTCCGTTTTGTGCCCCGTCCACGGAAAAAACACCGGGAAGACTTTGGCGTCTCCATGGGTGCACCCCACGCTCAGGGGTTTATTGGGGGTGATGTCCCTATCAACCACGTCATGTACGGAGTCACTCGACTCCCTGAGTCCTAGGAGGGTTTGTGCTGGCACCATTTATAACCACGGGGACAACCTGTGTGCTAGTCTTTTCGGCTGGGGGGGCCAAAACTTTTGGGTTCTGCGAAGAAGAGAGGGACCTTCCAGCAACACAGTCCAAAGGCCCCCCACTAGTGGACAGTTGGCGAAAATGACCCCTTTTCCGCATCTCCAACACTGTCTCGGTCTGGGAGTTCAGACGGAACCTTTTGAGGCCTGGGGGCTCCCACAGGGAATATCACCCTTTTCCTCCAAATTCCCCCACCTTCCCCGTCTTTTCAGCATACCCCCTGTCCCCAACAGCTGAACGCTCTTACCGGGAGAGTTTGGCGACCGGGAACTCTGAAGTGACGACCGCTCAGACGGCTGGTCACGGATAGTCTTTGGGGGCGAAGTACCTCTCTAACAGGCTGACGATTTTCCCTTGCGTTTTGGGTGGTCTCCTTGTCCAACCCCTTGCTGTACCTCAGAGGAAGTGCCGGGTGTAGCGGTCCACTATCACCTTTTGACCATTTGGGCAGGGCTGCACATCAAGCTCCAGCCACTTCTTTACTGCAGACAACGCAGGTGACCTTGCGACACACTCTTGACGGGGCGCTGAGATCCGGGCGTAGGCTGAAAACCTGCTCCCTTAACAATCGTTTAGGTCTCCTATGTTGGCACACTAGCTCTCCCAAATATTTGAGCAGCTCCTCCATACTGACAAAACTGTCTGTCCCCCAACTGCAGCCTTTACCCAGGACATACACACTCCACATCTTTACCACAGCCATTCACTTTTTTTTTTTCTGTGCAGACTCTATTAGGTCTACTGCCCTCTTTAAGGCTGCTTTGACAGACTTTTCCTTTTGCTGCTTCTTTAGCCACTGTGCTTGCCCGCATTCGACACCAATTTAACCATTTCAGGATAAAATAGCTCTTGGGATCCCCGGGCTCGGTAGAAAAACGGAGTGGCATAAAGAGTCCAGACCGAAATTACTTGGTGCAAACGGCCGCAACCAGTTTTTATTAAGTCCACAGCAACAAAACATAACAAATCAAAACAAAAGTCCAAGCCTGGCAGGCTGCAACAAAACCCCAATTTTTTCCCTCACTACATTTAACTAGGCTCAGCAGCCTGGCCACAACAACAAAAATTTTAATTACCAGAATGGGGCAGAGACTCCAACAGCTTCTGAAGTCAGTATCCAACGGGAACTCAATGTCTGTGTTCTCAACCACCTACTTCTGGCTGCCTAATAAAAACTGAGTGGCCTCAGGTTTGAGCTGCCATCCTGTCCCTGAATGGAGGTGTAGTGAACTTGCCCCAAACCACTAGATTTATAAAGCCATACTTTCCCTTATCCAGACAGCTAATTACCTGGGCAGAGTACACCCCATCCAATACATACCCCTTCACTGTTTACCCATATTTAATTATATCCAGACCCATTAAATTGGCAAAATTTTTTTCCTCATTCCGGAAAAAGGATTCAGTCTTCCCCAAACTGGAAGGACTGGTTGTTGTGTCTTATTTGTTCGCATGCAAAGTAGTAACAAACAAAAGGTGGCAAACTTTGAAAATCTAGAATATAATACATTTTTCATTTGTTTCACACTTTTTTAAAGTGAAAAGTATAATTCCACATGTGAAAATCTTTTGTTTTGATGCCTTCATTTGATTCTCCCAATTTTTTCATAGTCATAAAATACAAAAAAAATCTTTGAATGAGAAGGTGTGTCCAAACTTTTGGTCTGTACTGATATATAATAAATATATATATATATAAATATATAAAAACACCCCCTTTGTCTATTATCATTGAGGTGCTTTTTTTTGGAGCTATCCCGATAAACCAAATAAGAAGCGCTCACTGTTCCACGCTGAAGTCGGCCTTAAAACAGCACTATTTTGTTTCCTTCATTATAATGTGGGAGGGGGGACGGGACGGAGCGTGCCTTTGCCAGGCGCAGTCCCTCCCTTTGGACTGCGCGCAAATCATTGCGGGAATTTCCGGGGACCCAAGTGCCCCCTTCCACTTCCGTCGGCGCTTCTAAAACCGCGCTGGGCTCCTGCGGACACAGAGATCTTTTCCCCGTCTCAACGCTCCCCCGTGGGCTGGGGGGGCTATACCCAGACCCCTATGCACGATATGCCACTGAACTGCAGGCGGGGTCCCCGGACCCGAGTTTCAGAAACGGTCATGCCAACGATGGGGGAGCAGGAATGCAGCACTCCCCAACACTGCTTCTGATCCGAGCCCCTGCCGTTCGCAAAGAGCTGCAAATGCGGCTTCCAGACAGGTATTTTTTTTTGTAGGAATATCCTGTGGTTTCCCAAGAACAGGAAAACCAACTGAGGAGGAGAGGGGACCGCCCTCTTTTATCTCTGTAGGTTTCCTGTTCCTAATGGGCGGAATCCCCCTCCTCCAAGTGGCTGTCGTGGCCCAAGGTAAAATTCTAAATCTCCGTATACATTTCAGGAGGCAGACACTGATGCTCTCAGGCTCAGTATGGAATTACCAATAATATAAAAAGATGACAAAGGCGTACGTATCACCAAATGCAAGGTAAATTATTAAAAGTAAAATTTCCAAATCTTCATAAAATTTCAGGGCGCGGACACTGATGCTCTCAGCTCAGTATGGATTCCCCCAATAATATAAAAAGATGAAAAAGGGTACTGTATCACCAGATCCAAGGTGTATATATTATAGTGAAAATATTCTAAATCTCCGTATATTTTCAGAGGCCAGACACTGACCCTCTCAGCTCTTATGGATTACACAATAATATAAAAAGATGAAAAAGAGGTGCTTTACACCAGATCCAAGGAATAATAGTATAGTGAAAATATTCAAAAACTCTGTATATGTTTCAGGAGGCGGGGGCCACTGACCCTCAACAGGCTCAGTAGGCTTACACAATAATAAAAAAAGATAAAAAAAAGGGTACTGCAACACCAATGCAAAGTATATAAAGGGGTAGCGAAATTATTCTAAATCCCGTATAATTTCAGGAGGCAGAGACTGAAGCCCCACAGGCCCCAGTATGGATGACACAAGAATATAAAAAGAATAAAAAGGGGTACTGTTTCAGTAGATACCAGTATATACGGTATATATAGTCTAGGCAAAATGGAAATCGCCGTATATATTTCAGGTTCAGACAATGACGCTCACGGGCTCAGCATGGACTACCAAGAATAAAAAAGGGATCCCCCAAAGAAATATCCCCACATGCGGGCCAATGTCCCAGGTGTCAATGAAGCACTTACAGTTGAGGGGGGGGAAAACAACTTCTGCCAAAAAGGTTAGTATCCCAAGCGTATAAAATTATACAGCTAGGGGGAATTGTAAAATCTCTGTTTTTTATTTACGGAGAACAGACAGAGGCCCAAACGGGCTCAGTATTCTCAACCATAATATTAAAATATTATTAAGGGTAATGTATTAGAAGCGGACAGCTGTAAACGGGGTTGGGGAATTGTAAATCTCTTTATTTTTTCCACAGTCAGACACTGGCTCTCACAGCTCATATGGAATGACACAAGGGCGGTGAGGGCAATGAGGGTTAAATGCCCCTAGGGTCTTTCCTCCCACGCCCCCTATCACCTATTCGACGTCCCCTCCTAAACAACCCCCCTTTCAGTCTTATTTCCCTCCCTCCCATCGTAAATGCACCCCCCCCTATCACTCCGTTTTCATGTCCGGCTGATATTTTGACTCTGGAAGTCGACCCCTGATAACCATTCCCCTTACTCCTCTCACCCCCCCCTTAAAAAAAAGACCAGCAAAAAACATTTCTTGGTGTAAAAAGCCACGCAGCCAATTTATTATAATTTGATAACAAAAACACCCTGGTGAGGTCCTCGAAACAAAAAGGGAGTATGGGGTGGTGGGTTCAGCATTGCGGGCCATAGTCCGAAACCCCGTGTCGAAATTAGAGATAATGATTTGGCTTTATCCTAAGTCATAATACAAGACTCTTAAAGGTTGATTTGCTTGTAGATCGCTACTTCCAATTGGGGCGCTATAGATACAAACCTTTTTTTTTTGAAGAGCAATTTGCAAAACAGGCCAGTTTTTATTACAAAAAAAATAAAAAAAGTAGGGGGAAGGGGGGGCACCCAATAGGAGTGGGAAAAATGGAAAATTTAGGGTGGGCTGGACGTTAAACAGCTGCAAATGGGGGAATTGGAGAAGTCGGAGGAAAGGAGACAAAGCAGCCATTTTGCTGGCAACCTATGTGCCCATCAGGGGAAAAAGGTAAAAAATCCTTGAAACCCACACGGTTCTTTTATGAAGTGAGACACCAACTTTTTGGTCGACACCGCCCCTTTCTTCTGTTAGGATTGACCACACATGAAACTCTTTCTGATAGCACACTACAGCAGGCAGCGAGCTCCTGTAAGGCAATTTTCCCATTCAGCCAGGTGTCCAGTTTACAGACCCAGTAGTCAAAGGGAAGGGACCGTTAGGAAACTCGATAGGGAGGAGAAAAAATTTCTAAAAAATAATTGACAACTGCTGTCTCCTGTCTGTGCTATAGATTCACTATTACCAGGCGTGTGAGCTGTCCTGGAGAAATCAGTCCACAACATGGTCATGCAACCCCCTGTCTCCAATGCCACTTTGGCTGTGTGCACCCACGAACACCTCTTCCATTTTGCCCAGTACGGCTCGTGGTAGAACCTGAACAGCTGCTGTTTGCTGAGAATGACTAACAAGCGGTTTACCAGAGTTGCTTGTTTGTTGGCCAATATTACTCTAGTTCTCCTGTGGCATGAAGTTCGTAATTGCCTTTATAGAGTGATCGAGGATGCTGGCCAACCAGTAGTCGTCATCCTTCATCATTTTGCAATGCGTGGGTCCTTTTTAGGATCCGCAAGGCATAATCACACAATGTGGGCCAATGTTCCAGGTGTCAGTGATACTCTGCCAGTGGTGGGCGGAGGAGCCAGGCAAGGTAAGTGTATGAGTTTTGACAAGGCTATGGCCCGCCACAAAAATTACGGCCGTTATCAACTGACTACCTTGCCTGGCTCGAGATGTAGCCTGCCCAGCCATGACTCATTTTCTCGCTACAAGTAGTCGGTCAGTACCTCCGCGGTGTGTCTGTTGTCGCACAAAGACATCATCTTTAAAGCAGCCTGCTCACGCCTTACCACTAGCTGATCGATAGTGGACAACTTGTGTGCAACACTGGCAGCTGCGGTTGGAGTGCTCGGCGACTGCGCTCTGTCCGATGAGCTTTTGATTCAGGAGGAGGAGGGAACGAACGCCTACAGCCAACTGTTGCCCTGTACCGTGGGCTAGGCAGCACTGTCCCAACTGCTGCTGTCCCCTGTGGACCCTGCATCCACCACATTAACCCAGTGCGCAGTGATGGACACGTAATGGCCCTGACCATGCCTACTGGCCCATGAATCTGTTGTAAGGTGCACCTTTCCACTCACATGATTGTTTGTGTAATGTATGTAGTACAGTTCATATAGCGTCTTGTGCTTGGTGCGATGAAAACACAGGAGTCACAGGTTTGATAAAGAAAAGTCCTGTAATTACTTCATACAAGTTGGCAGAAATAGTCACACAGTTTGCAGACCAGAAACAGGAGACACAGCAGGCCAGAGTAATCCAAGCCAGCAATCACTCTCCAATACAGATTCAGGATCTTCTTCTCTGTTACCGTAAGTCCATGCAAACGTGGGTCTTTCAAAGAGCAGGGTTCAGAGTCCACAAGTGCTTCAGAGTTCCCATTAGGAATAGCTGGAGTACAAGGTCCAAGCTTACAGGAGTCAAGTCACAGGTTCACTGCAGGCTAGATTCTGAAGCACTGATTGCTCAGCTGTGGCTGCTTAAGAAGCAAAGGAGAGAATCAGGCGGGAACATGCAAGCTGGAAACTCCATTTTGACTGAGGGCAAGATAGCTGCAGCAAGACAGAAATAAAATGGCTGACGAACAAACTGAGTTCAGGAATATAATACATAGAACCTTACATTACTCCCCCCTTAAGGACAACCTCCGATGACCTCAGACCAGGCTTGTGTGGGTACCTCTGATGAAACTGACGGAGCAAGCGAGAAGCATTAATGTTATTGACCGTTCCCATGAGTTTGTCCTCCACGGGTAGCCCTGCCATTTAATCAATATTGTAACTGATTTTCTAACACCTGGAATCTAAAATCCTTTCCACCACAAATTCTTTCTGACCATCAACTAGCACTGGGTCAGGCAAGGAGAGGAACGTCCAGGAAACGTATTGGGTGTCGCAGCCTTTAGTAGGGATACATGAAAGACAGGGTGGATTCTCATAGTTCTGGCAGTTGAAGACGACAAGCAACGGCACTTATAATTTTACTGATTTTATAGGGTCCAATGTACTTATGTCCCCAACTTAGACGATGGAATCCTTAACTTAAGATTTCTGGTTGACAGCCAGACCAAGTCTCCTACCTTGAAAGCTGGTGCAGGTTTACGAAATTTATCTGCTGCTTTCTTGTACCTTTCTTGAGCCGATTCCAGATTTTCCTTTAGAAGATCCATATTCTTCTGTAAAGACGTGATTCTTTCAGCCACTGCTGGTAAAGGCGTTTCTATGGGAAATCGTGGTAGAATGTTAGGATGATAACCTAGATTAGAGTAAAAAGGAGACTGTTTAGTGGAGGCACTCTGAGAGTTGTTATACGAGAACTCAGCTAATGGAAGTAGATCCACCCAATCATCCTGTAGGTGGCAGATAAAGCAGCGGAGATACTGCTCCAGGGTTTGATTGGTTTGTTCGGTCTGTCCATTAGTCTGGGGATGAAAAGCAGAAGAAAGGTTTACTTTAATGTCCAATGCTGCACAGAAATTTTGCCAAAACCTAGAAGTGAATTGCACCCCTCGATCCGAAATAACCTCATCCGGTACTCCATGTAAGCGAAACACATCTTTAATCATCAAATCTGATGTCTGTTTTGCAGTGGGTAAGCCGACACAAGGGATAAAATGAGCTGCCTTTGTTAGACGGTCAACCACCACTAGAATGGTGTTCTTCCCCTGAGAGGTTGGTAACTCCACAATGAAGTCCATAGAAATGGATCCCCACGGGCAGGACGGGGTGGGAAGAGGCTGTAACAGACCAGTTGGTGAGGAGCGAGGTGTTTTGCATCTTGCACAGACCTCACATGAAGTGACATAATTCAAAACATCCTTCCTGCAAGTGGGCCACCAAAAGAAACGAGAAAGAAATTCCTGTGTCTTTAGAATTCCTCTATGCCCAGCTATCTTGGAATCGTGAATGAGTTGCAATACTCTTAATCTGACTGTTTCAGGAATATACAGACGTTGTCCCTGAATCCACACACCATTCTTAAAGACAAGACTTACGTCCCTTGGGGTTGTGCCAAAAAGGAATCCGCATGGTATGCTTCCTTGATGTCCTTAAGTAGGTCTTGATTATGAATTACTCCTAGGAATCTAGAGTCAGGAAGAATAGTCTTAGGAGGAGTAATTGGACGTGTCTCTGCTGAGTAAATCCTAGAGAGTGCATCAGCCTTTCCATTGCGCGATCCTGGTCTATAAGAGATGATAAAATTAAATTGGTTTAAGAAAAGATTCCAGCGAGCCTGGCGAGGAGTCAGGCACTTAGCCGACCTGATAAACTCAAGGTTACGATGGTCTGTCAGGACGACTATTTGCTGTGCAGCTCCCTGAAGAAGGTGTCTCCATTCTTTGAAGGCGGCAATAATGGCCAACAACTCTCTATTGCCCACATCGTAGTTCCTCTCAGCCGAAGACAACTGCTGGGAAAAGAAGGCACAGGGATGCAAGACATTCTTCTCACCTGTTCTCTGAGAGAGTATAGCTCCAACGGCACAGTCTGAAGCATCCACCTCTATTATGAAGGCAAGCTCGGGGTTGGGATGTACTAGGATAGGTGCAGTGGTAAATTTATCTTTTAGACGAGAAAATGCTTCCTGGGCTTGGGGAGTCCAGGAAAACCTAGACTCTTTCCGGGTAAGTTGAGTGATAGGTGACACTACCTCAGAGAAATTTTTAATGAAACGTCTATAGAAGTTGGCAAACCCGATGAAGCGCTGTACCTCCTTCACATTTCTAGGACTTGGCCAATCCTTGACGGCTTGGGTTTTGCTTCCATCCATACTAATTCCTTGTGTAGACAGTACATACCCCAGAAATTGAATTTCGGTCCTATGGAATTCACACTTTTCAAGTTTGATGTAAAGATGATTTTGTCTTAGACGTTCCAAGACCATTCTCACATGTCCATGATGTTCCTCTGTGGAGTTAGAAAAAATTAGAATATCATCCAAATAAATTACCACGAATGTATCTAGGAGATCCCTGAAGATGTTATTCACCAAGTGTTGGAAAGTGGCTGGGGCGGTACTCAGACCAAAAGGCATAACTAGATATTCAAAGTGTCCATAGCGTGACCTGAATGCAGTCTTCCATTCATCCCCAGGTCTAATACGGACTAAGTTATAGGCCCCACGAAGATCTAGTTTAGAAAAAATTTTGGCATGTCGCACTCTCTCCAATAACTCAGGGATTAAAGGCAATGGATAACGGTTTCTAATAGTAACCTTATTGAGTTCCCTATAGTCTACGCATGGTCTCAGAGATCCATCTTTCTTCTTTACAAAGAAGATGGGTGCACCTGCAGGAGATGAAGAGGGGCGTATGAAGCCCTTGGCTAGATTTTCATCTATGTAATCCTTTAAAGCCTTTAGCTCGGGCCCCGCCAGGGCGTAGATCTTACCAAAAGGTATCTCTGCTCCAGGCAATAATTCAATTGGACAATCATATGGACGGTGAGGAGGAAGCTGGTCAGCGTTCTTCTTGTCACATAAATCCACATAGTCCTGGTATACAGCTGGTAGTTCAGGGACTGACATGATTCCTTTAGGAACAGAGCAAGCTGAAACTTTTGGACTCATCTGTTTCTCTGGAAAGTGTAATTCCTTGGTCTCCCAGTTAATGGTAGGATTCTGAGCCTGCAGCCATGGTAGCCCTAGAATAATGGGAAAGTGGGGAGAAGAGATAAGCATAAAGGACAGTTTCTCTTGATGATCTTTACCCATAAGAACCCTCAAAGGCTCTGTTTCCTGATCCACTGGTCCAGAGGTCAGCAGGGAGCCATCCACAGTTTCCATCTGTACTGGAGTAGCCTTCTTCACTGAACGTATTCCCTGTTTCAGAGCAAAGGAGACATCCATAAAATTTCCACTTGCCCTGAGTCGATCATAGCAGAGCTAGACACCCAAGCTGAGTCAACCCAGAGTTTGATGGAAAGAAAGAAATGAGAATTGTTTTTCTTACAACTCAGCTGGGACACCACTGAGGAAACTTGAAAAATGGCAGCGTTTACACAGTCAACGTCCTCAGAGGTAACGGAGTTTAAGTCCGAGAAATCAAGATCTGTTGCTGCAGATCTCTCTGGAGCCTGAGGCTCGGACCTGACAGATCCCCTCTCGCAACACTCACAATGAATGAGTGCTGCAGTAGTCTTACGAGAACGGCTGGGGCAGTTTATAATGAAGTGCCCTGACTTACCACAATAGAAACATAGATTCTCCTTAAAACGATGTTCCTTGCGTGCATCACTAACCCGTCGTTGTAAAGAGTCTACCTGCATGGGTTCAGGTTCAGGTTCCCATGTAATCCTACTCAAAGGTTCCTTAGCTGGAGAGGAAGGTAGGAAAAGGTTAGTACGATTGCTTTCGAACCATCTCTCTTGCCTGCGTTCAGTCAGACGAGTATCAATACGGATGCAGTAGTTAATAAAGTCACCTAACGCAGTGGGAGGGTCGGCACGAGCAAGTTCATCCTTAATCAGTGGAGATAACCCCTTTCGAAAAATAGATTTTTTGGCGGAACTGTCCCAGGTGGTATCAAGGGCCCATCTCCTGAAATCCAAGGCATATTCAGCTACCGAGTGCTTACCTTGGCGCAAAGCTAACATGGCTGCTTCAGCTGTTGCACCTCGATTGGGGTCATCAAACACCTGCCCCATGGCTGAAATAAAATCATCAAGGTGATTCAAACAATCATCCTCAGTCTCAATCAGAGGGTTTGCCCACATTAAAGCCTTGTTGGTAAGCAACATAATTATAGTAAGCACCTTAGATCGTTCAGTGGGAAATTGTGAAGCATGTGCAGAAAAAAAAGATTGCATTGATTAATAAATCCCCTGAATTTCTCACGTTCACCGCCAAAACGAAAAGGGGGCAACTTGGGAATCCCAGCACTCGGGGCTACGGCAGGAGCCTGGACTCGCCCCCCTAGAACCTCAATCCTGGCTCGCAAATCCTGGGTAGTCTGTCCAACCACTTGCAAATTGTGATTATTGAGGTCCTGTAGATTTGTAAAACGGGTCTTTATATTCTGCAAATCTGCAAGGATATTATCAGTCACTCCGCAAAGTTCCTTTATGCGGGCCTCCATTTTCCAGATCTTTTAAGACAGGATTACTGGAAGAAGAGGAGAGAAAAAAAAACAATAGTGTTCACCTGTGGCAACACTGCAGAGAGAAAAAAAAATTAAGGGAACTGCTCACCTGGAATGGTTGTGAGAAGTCACAACCACTATCATCACAGAAAGTTTCAACCAGACATCTGACATCCAGAGTTACAGCAGACAAAAAAGAGAAAAGAGAGAAAAAAAAAAAAAAAAAACAATAGTGTTTACCTGTGGTAACACTGCAAAAAGAAAAAACTTAAGGGAATTGCTCACCTGGAATGGTTGTGAGAAGTCACAACCACTGTCATCACAGAAAGTACAACCGGACGTCTGATATCCACAGTACAGCAGACACAGCCTTCCAGACCCAGCAGACACTAACGTTTTGGCTTCAGAATCTTGTAATGTATGTAGTACAGTTCATATAGCGTCTTGTGCTTGGGTGCGATGAAAACACAGGAGTCACAGGTTTGATATAGAAAAGTCCTGTATTACTTCATACAAGTTGGCAGAAATAGTCACACAGTTTGCAGACACAGAAACAGGAGACACAGCAGGCCAGAGTAATCCAAGCTCAGCAATCACTCTCCAATACAGATTCAGGATCTTCTTCTCTGTTACCGTAAGTCCATGCAAACGTGGGTCTTTCAAAGAGCAGGATTCAGAGTCCACAAGTGCTTCAGAGTTCCTCAGTAGGAATAGCTGGAGTACAAGGTCCAAGGCTTACAGGAGTCAAGTCACAGGTTCACTGCAGGCTAGATTCTGAAGCACTGATTGCTCAGCTGTGGCTGCTTAAGAAGCAAAGGAGAGAATCAGGGCGGGAACATGCAAGCTGGAAACTCCATTTTGACTGAGGGCAAGATAGCTGCAGCAAGACAGAAAGTAAAATGGCTGACGAACAAACTGCGTTTCAGGAATATATACATAGAACCTTACAGTTTGAGTGCATGGAAAATGCGGTCTTTCATATGCAGGTGGAGGGCAGGGATGGCTTTTCTAGAAAAGAAGTGCCGTCTGGGTAGGTCATAGTGTGGGACAGTGTACGCCATGAGGTCTCTGAATGCTGCGCTTTCAACCAAACGCAAGGGCATCATCTCTAATGAGATCAGTTTGGCAATGTAGGCATTCAAAGCCAGTGAGGTTTTGTAGTCCGTCCACGCTTGCAAGTACATGGTGTTTACATGTCTAAGCATGCAACTGGTATTCAATTTTCAGAGATTTTTCCCTCGGCTAAAGGTCCTTCTGCACTTCTTACAGATAACCGTTGCCTCATCAATAGGATTTTGGTCAAAAAAGTGCCACACTGCACTTTTCCTACTATGGGATAAACTTTCAGGCCTTGCACGTAGTGCTAATTTGACTGTCTGGCCAAGCTGTCCTGCAACTTTTTTTGTTTTTTTAACACATTTTTGGACTGCTACGAGCCTGCCAGATAACTGCAGCTGCGATGTCGATGCCTGCCGCAGATCCTCCTCCTCTTCTGAGCTATAGCCAGCGGCACCCTCTTCCCCAATGGATGCCAATCTGGGTCAACAACTGGGTCATCCATCACCTCCTCTTCAATTTCATCTGCACCTTCCTCTGTGTCACCGTGTAAGGTGTTAGAGTATGTGGGAAGGGACACCTGAGTTTCATCAAGGTCAGATTCTGGCTCAGTAGACTGCGAGGGCAATGTAGTGCTCTGGGTGAATGTACCAGCAGAATCATATAGCAGTGGCTGTGCATCAGTGCACTCCATGTCATATTCATCTTGGACTGGGGAATTCAAGATTTGACTTGATAACCCAGGCATGGTATGTGAAAAGAGCTCCATGGAGTAATCTGAAGTGTGGCCTGCCCATCCTTCACTGGGGGTGAAGTACACGAGGAAAGGTTCGTTCATGACCAGGAGCCTGCACTGACGACTCAGTGCTTGCATGTTTTGAAAATTCAGAAGAGGAGGCGATAAAGCTGAAGGCTGTTTCGGCACTGTAAGCCAAAACCTGTTCCTGATGCTCCGGCTCTAAAAGCGGTTTACCTACTCCCAGAAAAGGAAGCCTTCCAGGCCTTGTGGAGCCAGATGATGACGCAGGCTCAACACCTCCTGCCTTAGGTGCTACTGTGGTTTTGGCACTATCAGCAGATGCACCACCACCACCATCACCACCACCACCACCATCATTCCCAGCTGGCCCACCCCACCGACGTCGGCGGGCTCTTCCACCATTCTTCATTATATTTGGGAAAATTTACCAAAATTCCAGCAGATATATGTTACTGTATGAGGAGCGTACAGCTGTATATGGCGTAGTGGAAAATTTAAATCTCAGTTTATATTTCCGGAGTCACACACAGACACTCACTCAGTATGGATTTGACCGTAATACAAAGAACAGATATACGGTACTGTCTCAGAAGCATACAGCTGTACAGTCATGGCCAAAAGTTTTGAGAATGACACAAATATTAATTTTTACAAAGTCTACTGCTTCACTTTTTCTAATGGCAATTTGCATATACTCCAGAATGTTATAAAGAGTGATCAGCTTAACAGCAATTACTTGCAAAATCAATATTTGGCTAGAAAATGAACTTTATCCCCCAAAACACATTTCAACATCATCGCAGCCCTGCCTTAAAAGGACCAGCTAACCTCTTTTCAGTGATTGCTCCATTAACACAGGTGTGGGTGTTGATGAGGACATGGCTGGAGATCAATCTGTCATGATTAAGTAAGAATGACACCACTGGACACTTTAAAAGGAGGCTGGTGCTTGGCATCATTGTTTCTCTTCTGTTAACCATGGTTATCTCTAAAGAAACACGTGCAGTCATCATTGCAATGCACAAAAATGGCCTAACAGGGAAGAGTATCGCAGCTAGAAAGATTGCACATCAGTCAACAATCTATCGCATCATCAAGAACTTCAAGGAGAGAGTTTCCATTGTTGCCAAAAAGGCTCCAGGGCGCCCAAGAAAGACCAGCAAGCGCCAGGACCGTCTCTTAAAATTGTTTCAGCTGCGGGATCGGGCTACCAGCAGTGCAGAGCTTGCTCAGGAATGGCAGCAGGCAGGTGTGAGTGCATCTGCACGCACTGTGAGGCGGAGACTCTTGGAGCAAGGCCTGGTCTCAAGGAGGGCAGCAAAGAAGCCACTTCTCTCCAGAAAAAACATCATGGACAGATGCAAAAGGTGCAGGCAGTGGACTGCTGAGGACTGGGGTAAAGTTATTTTCTCTGATGAATCCCCTTTTCGATTGTTTGGGACATCAGGAAAACGCCTCATTCGGAGAAGACAAGGTGAGCGCTACTACCAGTCTTGTCTCATGCCAACTGTTAAGCATCCTGAAACCATTAATGTGTGGGGTTGCTTCTCAGCCAAGGAAATCGGCTCTCTCACAGTCTTGCCTAAAAACACAGCCATGAATAAAGAATGGTACCAGAATGTCCTCCAAGAGCAACTTCTCCAACCCTCCAAGAGCAGTATGGCGATCAACAATGCCTTTTCCAGTATGATGGAGCACCTTGTCATAAAGCAAAGGTGATAACTAAATGGCTCAGGGAACAAAACATAGAGATTTTGGTTCCATGGCCTGGAAACTCCCCAGATCTTAATCCCATTGAGAACTTGTGGTCAATCATCAAGAGACGGGTGGACAACCAAAAACCTAAAAATTCTAACAAAATGAAAGCATTGATTGTGCAAGAATGGACTGCTATCAGTCAGGATTTGGTCCAGAAGTTGATTGAGAGCATGCCAGGGAGAATTGCAGAGGTCCTGAAGAAGAAGGGTCAACACTTCAAATATTGACTTGCTGCATTAACTCATTCTAACTGTCAATATAAGCTTTTGTTACTCATATGTTTGCAATTATATTTCTGTCTGTGATAAAAACATCTGTCAAACACACATAAAAACCAGAGGGCAGCAGATCATGTGAAAATATAATATTTGTGTCATTCTCAAAACTTTTGGCCATGACTGTATACGGTGTAGGTGAATATTGTAATTTGTGTATAAATTTCCGAAGTCACACTATGTTAGGGTTGGCGGAACGCACCAAATAAATATAAATAATAGGTGCTTTTGAAGCCTGGGGTCCACCGTGCAGGCAGAGCCTGCTGCTAGTAAGATGGCACAATATGGCGGTATAAGCAAGCTCTGTTACTCCACAGAGTCGCTGATATAGAATCTGTGGCACTATATGGCGGTAAGAGCGAACTCTGTTACTCCACAGAGTCGCTGTGGTAGAGACTGTGTCCTGTTAACCTCACAGGAACACACAGGTCACTGCAGAGCGGATAGCAGTCCATGGTCATGCAAACAATAATGCAAACAACCAACTCCTTACCGGAGTAGCAGGTATTCTAGAGGCTATTTCAACTAAGCCCTGAACACGTGCATACGAAAACTCCTCACCGGAGGTGCCGGTATTCTAGGGATTGCGGCCATGCAACTCTTTTATAGCCGCAGCAACTGCAAAACCTTCCAGAACGAACCAATGGAAGCCTGCCCCAGAACTTGAGCAGCTTCAGGACCTTCCTGGAGGACCAATGGGAGTTGCTGCAGTACCTGAGCATGTGACCCCTGATCTCCAATGAGAGATCTTACCCTGGGCATGAGTTTAGCCGCTGGGCTGTCTGTAAGTATACCAAATTCTTGTGTTCGGTGAAGACTTGGAAGGGAAAGCGAGCCCCCTCCAAAAGATGTCTCCACTCAGATCAGGCCAACTTCATTGCTAGCAACTCCCTGTCCCCTATGGAATAATTCCTCTCCGCAGGTGTGAAGGTTTAGAGAAGAAGAAGCAAGGATGCTTCCGACCTTGAGCATCCTTTTGGAAGAGGACTGCTCCCGCACCAACGGATGAGGCATCCACCTCCAATATAAATGGCTTATCAACATCGGGGCAATGTAGGATGGGAGCACTAGCAAAATGAGATTTGATAGAAGTGAAAGCCTTGGAGACCTCTTCGGACCACAATTAAGGATTTGCTCCCTTCTTGGTGAGGGCTACAAAAGTTGAGAAATGGGGAATGAACTGGCGATAGTAATTGATGAACCCCATAAAGCGCAGCACCGCTTTAAGAGAATGGGGTTCTTGCCAGTCCTTTACAGCCTGTAGTTTTGCAGGATCCATAGCCAATCCCTGGGCGGAGATGTTATAGCCCAGGAAAGGTAAAGACTCCTGCTCAAACATGCATTTCTCCAACTTTTCATATAGAGAATTTGCCCATAGGAGGTCGAAGACTCTGCAGACATCTTTCCGGTGGGAGTCAATATCTGGAGAGAAGATGAGAATATCATCCAGATAGACATACGACCGAGGTGGAGAGCATATTCCGGAAAATATCATTAACAAAGTCTTGGAAAACGGCTGGAGCATTACCAGAGGACCACTCAATATGTGGAGAGTGGCAACGGAGCAAGTGTATTCCCAGAAGAATCTCATCAATTCCCTCGGGAAGGACGAGAAAGGATATACTCTCCTGATGGGAAGGGGACATAGATAGGGTGAGAAGGATAGTCTTGTGGGTGATTTGTGAAGGCAGAGTCAAACCATTCACAACTCGCTCAGTCTCCGGTTTGGCGAGCAGCACCTGAGGTATACCGTGGCGAAGAACAAAGACCGAGGACATAAGATTCTCCTCAGCCCCTGAATCCACACAAAGCTCAACGGCGAGAGTGGATGGTCCTAAAGAGATTGTCACTTTAAAGAGCAACTTGGAAGAAAACACCACTGTGTCTAGAGACCCTGCTCCCATGGTTACTCGACGAGACCTTAGACACGATCGCTGTGGACATTGGTTGGCAAAATGTCCCGGCTGCTGACACACATTACAGACCATGGATGCTCGAGCGGCCCGAGACTTAGGTCCCGCTCGAGAAACCTCCATGGCCTCTTGGGGGTCGGACGCCTGAACTGGGAGTTCTAGAGGTTTGGCAAAGGTGGGAGCCAGATGAAACCTCTGCCTACACTGGGCCCGCTCCAACCTCCGCTCGTGAAAACGGATGTCGATGTGCGTAGAAATTGCGATAAGCTTCTCCAGAGTGGAGGGAATCTCCCTGGTGGCCAGGTAGTCCTTCACATGACCTGCCAGTCCTCTCCAGTACACCGGGATGAGGACTTTATCCTCTAACTCAGAGGCCAGAGTCCGAAATTGGACAGCAAACTGGATGACCATGGACGCACCATGTGAACTTGCCAGCAGTTGGAGCGCAGTATCATGGGTGACACGAGGTCCCATGAAGACCTTTTTCAGAGCCTCCAAAAAACGAGAAGCGCTCCGCACCACACGATCGTTGCGCTCCCACAGCGGGTTTGCCCACTCCAATACTCTGCTCGACAGAAGAGATAATGCAAAACCCACTTGTGCACAATCCGTGGGAAACGTGCAGCCACAGGCTCAAGCTGTATAGAGCACTGACTCACGAATCCCCGACATTGCTTGCTGTCACCAGTAAACTTGTCTGGAAGCAGGAGGTGGGATAATGTAGGAGCAGAGGTGGCAGCGGACACACTGGCTGCAGCCATGCTAGCAGCCTGAACAGCGACTGCGGTAACATCCACTGCTGAGGTTGTGCGCTCAAGAGCCGCCAACCTACCCTCCAGCTGCTGAATGTACCGTTGTAGACACTGGTCATCCGCCATTTTACTAGCCAGACCCTGGCGCTAGTATTATGTTAGGGCTGGCGGAACGCACCAAATAAATATAAATAATAGGTGCGTTCGCAGCCCGGGGTCCACCGTGCAGGCAGAGCCTGCTGCTTGTAAAATGGCACAATATGGCAGTATAAGCGAGCTCTGTTACTCCACAGAGTCGCTGATATAGAAGCTGTGGCACTATATGGCGGTAAAAGCGAACTCTGTTACTTCACAGAGTCACTGTGGTAGAGACTGTGTCCTGTTAACCTCACAGGAACACACAGATCACTGCAGAGCGAATAGCAGTCCGTGGTCATGCAAACAGTAATGCAAACAACCAACTCCTCACCGGAGTAGCCGGTATTCTAGAGGCTATTTCAGCCAAGCCCTGAACACGTGCATACAAAAACTCCTCACCGGAGGTGCCGGTATTATAGGGGCTTATTTCAGCAGAGCCCTAACCGCATGCGTACATGACCACACTGGCGCAAAGCACATAACAGAATTGATACTAGCGCATTGCCGTGCGGCCATGCAACCCTTTTATAGCCACAGCAACTGCAAGACCTTCCAGAACTAACCAATGGAAGCCTGCCCCAGAACTCGAGCAGCTTCAGGACCTTCCTGGAGGACCAATGGGAGTTGCTGCAGTACCTGAGCATGTGACCCCTGATCTCCAATCAGAGATCTTACCCTGGGCAT
Organism: Oophaga sylvatica; assembly: GCA_033576555.1. Taxonomy (NCBI): domain Eukaryota; kingdom Metazoa; phylum Chordata; class Amphibia; order Anura; family Dendrobatidae; genus Oophaga; species Oophaga sylvatica. The sequence continues at coordinate 23,085 of JARQOD010001230.1, forward strand.
GCTCTGAAGGGAAAAGCAGGACTTAGTCCCAAAGTCGTCTGCTCGCTGCTGACCAGTACAGGCTATAATAGCAGAACTCAGAAAGGCAGCACTTCTCCTTTGCACAGTATGAAACTGAGCAAGATGCTGGGACCGACGTCTCTGCTGAGCAGCAAACACTGCGGCAGGAGAAGAATGGGAGACCGCAGCGGAGATGGCTCGAAGTTCCCCCTGTGCAGAGGCGGGAACTTGACCCCTAACACACATAAACGATCAGTCAGTATGGATTTGACCATAATAAAAAGAGCAGATATATGGTACTGTCTCAGAAGCGTACAGTTGTATACGGTAAATCACAGTAAACCAGAAACACCACATACCAGTATAATATATAATAAAAAACTCAATTAGAGAAAACTGGGAGTGGACATGGAATGTATAGACACATCAGTTGACTATAGAGAAACAGCCCACATAGTGGAAAAAAGATGTACTAGTCCATATATATAAGCAAAAATATTTATTTATTGATACAAAACGACAACAAGTTAAATGTGGCAAGAGACTAAACAACACCCGGGGTGAATGTACGCCCGGCACACAAAGTTAAAATACGATAAGGGGCACACCACCCCCACGAACCCTCAATACAAAGAATATATTTATTGCAAAATTACAAAAGCCCATGAATGGATATAGGTGAAATACCAAGAATAATAGGTTACAAAAAATCGCAGACTTTGCCTCAGCACCGGGGGCTCAATCCCACACCTAATTACCGGGCCATTGTGCAAAGTAACAACTAGGGCGCCGATACCAGCTGCAAGAGGAAACCCTATCATGTGAGAAATGCCAACATAAGTGCAATGCACATTACCTATATTAGGAGACCGGTATATCATAACTAATCAACAAAATAGTAAATATTACCTAGCAGCTCAGGAACACGGCATGAATGATACGAGGGCAAGAGGGGTGTGTGTGCGCACCCCAATGCACGTTTCGGTCCGATCCTTCTTCAGGGTGCCCCCTGTGTCAAGGTACATATGATGATGTGTCAAGGTACATATGATGTAACCTTTGTGAATGAGGGATGCTGTTTGACCGTCTTTGAATGGCTCAGAAGTAATGAAGGTGATCCATGCCTGGAGGGAGTGCGGGTGGAGCCCCTGTTTGGGGTCATGGAAAAAGTGGTGACGGTGACTGTGTACAACCCCTATACAGAAGTAGCACTACTGGAGCAGTTCCTGGAGCGGTACTGTGAAAACGTGAAGGGAGGAGAGAAGCAGAAAAATGTCTTGGCATTTTCAACTGCAAGTATGTGTTTCGGGTGAAATTGAAGAAGGACCCAGGTTGTTTGGGAGGTTTCACCCACCCACCAGCGAACTTTTCAGTGGCGGGTCATAGGGGCTTCCTGTCATACCCAGGGCAGCCACTATACTGCAGGAGGTGCTTTCAGTTCGGGCACCTGCTAAACATGTGTAGCAAGGAGTTGGTTTGCCGTAATTGCAAGCAAGAGGGTCATGTGGCGGCTAGGTGTCCGATGCCTCGTGAATGTGACAGGTGTGGCAGTTCAGAGCACCTGTATAGAGACTGCCCGTTTGGTGTGCCGAGGAGGTCAACTAGAGAGGAGGAGGAAAGAAAGAGACGTGAGGAGGAGCGGAGGCGGGAGGAAGAATGGAAGAGAGAGGAGGAGGTTAAGAGGCGGGAGGAGGAGAAGAAGCGGAGGGAAAGCGAAGTCGCCGCGCTGCAAAGTGTTGTGAAGGCGCCACCCACTCCTGCTGAGAGACGGAGGGAGAAGCGGCAGGAGGACAAGGAGGCTGAGAGAAGGAAGGAGAAGCAACAGGAGGAAAAGGAGGACAAGGAATTTTGGAAGGCCATAAGGCGAGAGGAGCGTTCATGGCCTAAAAAAGAAGTAAAAAAAGAAGTCCCAGTTGCTGAATCATGGTCAGAATGCCTGATGGATTTCGATATATCTGTGGCAGAGGAGGAGGCTGAGGTTTTAGTTCATGAGTCTGATCCGAGAAATATTGGTGCCTTCCTCGGAAGAGGACTCAGGAGGGTTAAAGTGTCACAGGGAGGGTGGTGATGAAAACAGAGACATTGAGGTGGTGGAAGAAGGAATGGCCCAGAGGAAGACTGGGCATAAAAAGGCACGGGTGGAGGAGTATATGGAGGCCAGCGGCTCAGAAGGCTGCTCGGCACAAATGGTGGAGGAGGACACTGGCGGTACTGGTTAAGTACGTTTTACTTTTCCAGTAGCCAGGTAGGGTTTTTTTGTGTACATAGCTTTGCTCTTTAAGCAAGGGCTATCTGTTTTTTTTGTGTGTTTTATGTAATGTGTGTCAAGTTATATCTGTAGGTTGTTTTTGTATTTTTTTCCTTTTTTGGCTTCTTTGGACAAGTGTTTTTTTTAAGCTTTTTGGTTTGTGTTTAGTATGGGTGTTAGAATTATATCTCAAAATGTGAGGGTTTTTAAAAATAAGATGCGGCGTGCGGCCATTTTTAAGTTTTTTGCAGCGCAAAATGCGGAAATTTTTTGTTTACAGGAGTGTGGGATTGTGGATGGTGTGAAGGGGAGTGAATGGCCTCATGGTGCGTCTGTGTGGTCAGGGAGTGCATGTAATAGAAATGACGGTGTTGGTTTTTTGGTGAAGGGGGTAATGTGAGTTTGTGTGACTATATGGTGATTGAGGTTGGGAGATGCGTGTTAGCAAATTTTGAGTTTAGAAATATTCGTTTTAGTGTTATTAATGTGTATGCTCCTGTGAAAAAACAGGAGCGTAAAGTTTTATTTGAAAAAATTAAGTTTTTTATTCCAGGTAGAGTGCCTGTTGTGATTGTGGGTGATATGAATGTTGATGTGGGAAAGGTGAATGTGGATGTGACAAGGAAAGAGTTAATGGACATGGTGAGTGATTTTGGTTTGAGGGATATGCAGAGGGAGTGTAAAGTAACTCCATTGTTAAATACATTTTTTTCTGAGAGTGGGAGGGTGGCGTCTAGACTGTACTATTTTTTTGTTTCAAAAAACCTGATTGCTGTTAGTTATGCACAGGAGAGTGTGCCGTTTTCAGATCATGTGTGTATGAAGTGTGAAGTGGATGTGCATACTGAGGAGGTAACTGGGAAAGGTATATGGAAGCTGAATGTGAGTTTACTGGAGGGGGTGGAGGTGAGAGAGGAGTATGAGAGACATTATAAGGAGTGGTGTGAGAGCAGAAGTGAGTTCAGTAATGTGTGTGAATGGTGGGATTGGGTTAAATGGAAAACCAAGGTTTTTTTTAAAAACTTGGTTACAAGTGTGCAGCTGCTAAGAGAGAAAGGTTTGCTGGTTTGAATGCAAGATTGAGTGTGTTATATAAGCTAAGAGAGGGAGGGATGGATGTGAGTGAAGATTTGTTGAGAGTGAAAAAAGAAGTGAACGAGTTTTTGAGAGAGAGAGGGAGGAGTATTGTGTATAGGGCTAAAATAGAGAACTTGGAAAAGAATGAGAAGTGTTCGCGTTTTTTTTTCAAGAAAGTTTTTGGAAAAAGACAGAGCATGAGTGTTTTGAATGGAGTGGATGGAAATGAAGTGAGTGGTGCGGACTTATGTGAGGAAGTGGCAAAGTTTTATGATGATTTGTATGCAGTGAAATGGAGGGATGAAGGTTTGGAGAGTGATGTGCTGAGTGTTTTGGAAAATAGATTGAATGGGACAGAAAGGGAGAGTTTGATGGGGGAGATGACGAGTGAAGAAATATGGAAAGTGGTGTGTAGATGGCGCTGAATAAAACGCCGGGGGATGATGGTCTCCCGGTGGAATTTTATCGTGTGATGTGATTGGGAAGGATTTTGTGGATGTATGTAAGTATATGTGGGCGAATGCAGAGGTGGCGAATGGTATGCGTGCAGGAGTGGTTGTGCTGTTGCCAAAAAAAGGTGATTTGAAAAATCTAAAAAACTGGAGGCCGATCACGTTGCTTAATTGTGATTATAAAATCTATGCGAAGCTTTTGGCAAATAGGATGCGTGATGTGGTTGGGAGTGTGGTGGGTGAGGAGCAGTGTTGTGCGGTGCCTGGAAGGCGGTTACATGAGGGTGTGTGTATGCTGAGAGATTGTTTGTGGGACTGTTAGAACCGTAAGAAGGGGGTGTATGTGTTGAGTTTGGATTTTGAGAAGGCGTATGATAGGTTGGCGCATGGTTTTCTGTTTAGAGTGTTGGTGAAGATGGGTTTTCCGGCTGAGTTTGTTGAGAGAGTGAGAAGTTTGTATAAAAATATTTATAGTTGTGTTTTGTTGAATGGGAATGTAGGGAGGAGAGTGAATGTGTTTTCCGGTGTACGGCAGGGGTGCCCATTGTCCCCTATCGTGTTCATTTGCGCGATTGAGCCATTGTTGTGTATGTTGAGGAAAGATAAGGTGATTCGGGGTGTACAAGTGCCAGGGGCGGGGGGGAGGGAGTGGAAGGTGAATGGCTACATGGATGATGTGTGTGTTTTGTGTGATTCAGAGTGTTCGGTGCGTCGTGTGAAGTTGTTGGTATCCGTTTTTTGTGGAGCGTCTGCGTTTAAAGTGAATTGGGAGAAGACTGAATGTAAGATTTTTGGTGGGAGGACTCTGAGCAATGATATTGGGGTGAATGTGGTGAGTGGACCGATAAGGGTGCTGGGTGTGAAATTTTCAGAGAAGTTGGATGGAGAGGAAAGTTGGGTGGATGTGAGAGAGAGAGTGGAGCGCAAGTTAAATTTTTGGAAGATGAGAGATCTGACGTTTTTTGGTAAAATTTTAGTTATTAAGAGTGTGGTGTTACCAATTTTTTTGCATGTTGCTGTGGTTTTTCCACCAGGTTATATGTGTGTTAGAAGATTAAATAGGGTTTTGTTTGTATTTTTTTGGCGTTCAAGTATGGAGCGTGCAAGGAGAGAGGTTGTGATGAAGAGAATGGATAAGGGGGGGTTGGGATTCCAAATTTGAATGTATTTTTTGGCGTGAATATTATGATGTTTGTATTGGGTGTGATTAGGATGGATGGGAAGTGTGCATGTATGTGCAGGTATTTGTTTGGAAGTTTTCTGTTCCGTTTGAAGTGGCGGGAAAGGGATTTAAGGTGCCCAGTGGCTTTGAGGTGCCTGTGTGGTATGTGTGGGTTTACAAATTTTTGGTGAAGTATGAACTGTGTGATGTGGATGTGAGGTTGTTAGAGAAGAAGAAAGCGGTATATAGGATGATTGAGTGTAGAGAGATGGAATGTGGTATCTATATGGTGAGAGGAAGTGATGTGCAGAAGGTATGGAAGAAGGTACGTATGGATGGTATGACAAATAGACAGAGCGAGATTGTGTGGCAGTCATTGCATGAGGTGTTACCGGTGAGAGACTTCCAGAGAAACCGAGGTTTAGTGAGGAGTGAGATGTGTCTGAGGAGGGGATGTGGTGGGAGAGAGAGTGTGGTGCATTTGTTTTGGAATTGTCAGTATGCTAGAAATGTGATTTCAGGTTTGGGCCCGTTGTGTAAGGAGTAGTGTTGAGCGATACTGCTCGATATCTAAAAATATCGGATCGGAATGGTATCGCCGATATCACTAAATATCGTCGATATCCGATTCCGATACCGGAAGTCCCATGTAAGTCTATGGGAACCAAATATCGACATTAAAAAAACCCATTCTTGCCTTGTTGGTTAATTGTACATGAAGGAAAACAACAAACACTAATGTAGAATGTATTGGGGGAGGTTGAGGAGACAATAAAGGCATACATGTTTAACCCAATGCATTGGAATAGCATTAATATATATTTTTTTGGAAATACGTTTGGATTGACTAACAAATTGACAATGTTGTTAACCTTTTTTCTATTTTGGCAAATATGTATGTTTCACAACTTCCATGCTCTTCACCTTTTTAACTTTTGCCAGTGCCACACTTTCTCCTTCATAATCTTCAGCAGCATCATCTTTCTCATCAAATTATTCTTCATCTTCACCTTCTTAATCTTCTTCTTAAACTTCTTGCTATTCATGTTTTTGTTTACATTACTCATATTGTTATTATTAAACTAATTAATCTTCTTCATATTCAAATTCTTCATCTTCTTCCTCTTCATCTTCTTCATCATATTCTTATTTGTGACAGAGATTCCTGTACTTGTAATCTGTAAAAGTATGAATTGTTCATCCTTCCGTTCTTGCTGTCACAAAAGATTTAAATTACAACAGTATTTGTCAGTGTTCAGTTTAGCCTGCAGCAGCAGGCATTTTCCAGGGGCACCACGAGGAGGAACGGACTCATCCCCATACACTGCTTAGTCTTCTTCTGCTTAGAATTTAGAGCATATATTTTGCTCTTCATTTTGGTCTTATACTTCATGTTCTTCTGCTTTTTGATCTTCTGCTTATTGTTCTTCTGTCTCTTGTTCTGTATCTTGTAGTTTGTCTTAACCTTCTTTGTCCTGTTGGTGATCTTCTTCTGGGTAATCTTTTATTTTTTCTTTGTGATGGTGTTCAGGCTGGTTGGCTTCATGCTCGTCGTCCTTGTTGTCGTCATCTTCTTCTGGGTGGTCTTTAAGGTCGTCTAATTTCCGAGAACCAGCTGACGTTACTGGAACCCTGACGAATATCAGATGGAGCAAGAGACAATGGAAGTAACGAGGACCAGCTGACTGTGCTGGAACCCGAAGGGGCAGCAGAAGGAAAAGAGGCAATGTCACAACCGAGTATCAGCTGACGTTACTGTGACACGGTTACTAAGCAGGAGGTACCTGTGCTACAAAGCACTACCAAGGACCAGCAGACGTTGGTGGAACTCGGATACGGAGATGGAGGCACCTAGGCCAAAGGCACTGGGGAGAACCAGTTGACGGTACTGGACCCCGGACGGGTAGCAGAAGGAAAAGAGGCAATGTCACAACCGAGTACCAGCTGACGTTACTGTGACACGGTTACTAAGCAGGAGGTACCTGTGCTCCAAAGCACTACCAAGGACCAGCAGACGTTGGTGGAACTCAGATACGGAGATGGAGGCACCTAGGCCAAAGGCACTGGGGAGAACCAGTTGACGGTACTGGACCCGGACGGGTAGCAGAAGGAAAAGAGGCAATGTCACAACCGAGTACCAGCTGACGTTACTGTGACACTGTTACTAAGCAGGAGGTACCTGTGCTCCAAAGCACTACCAAGGACCAGCAGACGTTGGTGGAACTCGGATACGGAGATGGAGGCACCTAGGCCAAAGGCACTGGGGAGAACCAGTTGACGGTACTGGACCCCGGACGGGTAGCAGAAGGAAAAGAGGCAATGTCACAACCGAGTACCAGCTGACGTTACTGTGCACGGTTACTAAGCAGGAGGTACCTGTGCTCCAAAGCACTACCAAGGACCAGCAGACGTTGGTGGAACTCGGATACGGAGATGGAGGCACCTAGGCCAAAGGCACTGGGGAGAACCAGTTGACGGTACTGGACCCCGGACGGGTAGCAGAAGGAAAAGAGGCAATGTCACAACCGAGTACCAGCTGATGTTACTGTGACACGGTTACTAAGCAGGAGGTACCTGTGCTCCAAAGCACTACCAAGGACCAGCAGACGTTGGTGGAACTCGGATACGGAGATGGAGGCACCTAGGCCAAAGGCACTGGGGAGAACCAGTTGACGGTACTGGACCCCGGACGGGTAGCAGAAGGAAAAGAGGCAATGTCACAACCGAGTACCAGCTGACGTTACTGTGCACGGTTACTAAGCAGGAGGTACCTGTGCTCCAAAGCACTACCAAGGACCAGCAGACGTTGGTGGAACTCGGATACGGAGATGGAGGCACCTAGGCCAAAGGCACTGGGGAGAACCAGTTGACGGTACTGGACCCCGGACGGGTAGCAGAAGGAAAAGAGGCAATGTCACAACCGAGTACCAGCTGACGTTACTGTGACACGGTTACTAAGCAGGAGGTACCTGTGCTCCAAAGCACTACCAAGGACCAGCAGACGTTGGTGGAACTCGGATACGGAGATGGAGGCACCTAGGCCAAAGGCACTGGGGAGAACCAGTTGACGGTACTGGACCCCGGACGGGTAGCAGAAGGAAAAGAGGCAATGTCACAACCGAGTACCAGCTGACGTTACTGTGACACGGTTACTAAGCAGGAGGTACCTGTGCTCCAAAGCACTACCAAGGACCAGCAGACGTTGGTGGAACTCGGATACGGAGATGGAGGCACCTAGGCCAAAGGCACTGGGGAGAACCAGTTGACGGTACTGGACCCCGGACGGGTAGCAGAACGCACCCATGAAAATGTAAGTTGACAGGACGCAAGCAGTCCGCAGTTACCGAATCACACAGTCCTACAGTGGGTGCTTGTCCTATTGTCACAATGGAAACAGCCTTTATTTACATATCCCACAGCACACATAGGAATCACCTAAACTGCAGGCACCATAGAGTGTCGTGCTGTAACCAGGCTGGCCAGGAGTCAGTACCCCTGCCAATTACTTACGAGCAACAAATGGCGGTGTTGTAGCCCAGGGAGTAGAGTTCAGGTGGTAGAAAGATGAACATAACAGGAGACATGGAAAACGTTGCCAAACAGTTATTTAATCTGAAAACGGACAGGCAAATTCAGGTGAGATCCATGCCTTGTTCATTTTCAGAAAAGTAAGCCGGTCTACATTCTCCGAGGATAGTCGCATGCGACGGTCTGTTACTACACCACCTGCAGCACTAAAGAAGCGCTCAGATAATACACTGGCAGCAGGGCAAGCCAGCACCTCCAATGCATACTGGCTAAGCTCTGGCCATGTATCCAACTTAGAGACCCAAAATTTGAAAGGGGAAGAGGCATCTGGGAGTACACTTAGAGGGAAAGCCAAGTAGTCTGTCACCATCTTACGGAAACGTTTCTTCCTGGTGACTGGAGCCGTCTCGGATGGTGTAGACCTTGCTGGCGCTGTCACAAAACTTCGCCACATTTGTAACATACAGCTCTTGCCCTGTGCAGAGGCGCTGCTTGTGCTCCCTCTTGTTGTAGAGGTGTCTACACTGCCTCGACGCACAGAGCTGCTTTGTAAAGCAGTAGCAGCAGCAGCAGCTCTCTCGGCTGGAATGTACAACAGTATGGATTGCACCAGTGTGTCTTGGTACTCCTGCATTTTACGGTCCCGGTTCACCGGTGTGATGAGGGTTTGTAAGTTGTCCCGGTAGCGAGGGTCTAGGAGGGTGTACACCCAATAATCTGACGTGCTGAGAATGTGGGCGATGCGGCGGTCGTTTCTCAGGCACTGAAGCATGAAATCAACCATGTGCTGCAGACTCCTAACTGGCCAACAAAGGCTGTCCTCTGGAAGAGGCGTCATCTCTGCCTCCTCTGCATCACCCCACCCTCGCTCTACATACTGACTAGAGCGTTGTGTACCTCCCTCTGTAGGGATTTCTTCCTCCTCCATTGACTCCTCCTCCTCCTCCTCACAAAGTGAGCCCTGCCCAGCCCTTTGTGAGGAACCACGTTGCGATGACTGTCCTGAAGGTAATTGAATTTGTGACTCCTCATCCTCCACCTCTTCCAAAACCTCTTCCCTTAGTGCTTTCAGTGATTTCTGAAGCAGGCAGATAAGGGGGACAGTCATGCTGACTAGTGCATCATCTGCACTCGCCATCCGCGTTGAGACATCAAACGCACGCAAAACGTCGCAGATGTCCTTCATAGAGGCCCACTCAGTAGTGGTGAAGTGTGAACGGCGCAAATTGCGAGTTGATTGCGCCTGTTGCAGCTGATACTCCATTACTGCTGGCTGCTGCTCACACAACCGCTCCAACATATGTAACGTGGAATTCCACCTGGTGGGTACGTCACATATGATGCGATGTTCAGGAAGGCGAAATCTGACTTGCAGAGCTGCAATGCGCGATCTGGCCATGCTGGAACGTCGCAAGTGAGCGCACTCTAGGCGGACCTTGTGCAGCAGTGCATCAAGATCCGGATAGTCCCTCAAAAAACTCTGCACGACCAAGTTGAGCACATGTGCCAGACATGGTATGTGAGTGAGGTTGCCAAGGCCCAGAGCTGCCACCAGATTTCGGCCATTGTCACACACTACCAAGCCTGGCTGGAGATTAGCTGACAAAAACCACACGTCGCTCTCCTGCTTGATGGCATCCCAGAGCTCCTGTGCTGTGTGGCTTCGATTCCCCATGGAAATTAATTTCAGGACGGCCTGTTGACGTTTGGCCACGGCTGTGCTCATATCGGTCGCAACAGGTAAGCGTTCACGGGTCCATGTGGAGGTATACCGTGACGGCTCGTGCAGCGATGATTCTGAGGAACTGGAGTAGGAGGAGGAATCAATGTGTACAGACTGGATTCCTGCAATCCTTGGAGTTGGCAGAACACGTACAGCGCCACTGGCAAGATCTGTACCCGGCTCCACAACATTGACCCAATGGGCAGTGAGGGAAAGGTATCGTCCCTGGCCATGGGTACTGGTCCACGCATCGGTGGTCAGGTGGACCCTGCTACTGACGGCGTTTAGTAGCGCATGTTTAATGTTTCCCTCGACATGTTTTTGCAGAGCAGGGACGGCTTGCCTGCTGAAATAAAATTGGCTTGGCACATTATATTGTAGGACTGCCAATGCCATAAAGTTCCTGAAACTGTCAGTCTCCACCAGCCTGAATGACAGCATTTCAAGGACAGGAGTTTGCAATGCCAGCATTCAGAGCCTGTGCTCGTGGATGGTTTGCCGAGTATGGCCGTCTTTTATCCCATGCCTGTAGTACCGATGGCTGTTTTGTGGTCTGGGAGTGTGACAATGACTGTGAACTTACTGCTGTGGGTGGAATAACAGTTTGTCTATGGACAACAGTGACCGAGGTTCTTCCATGGAGATCCTGTGAGGAAGCCGAACCAGTTGTGTGTGAGCTGGAGGTAGAGGCTCCAACACGACCTGAAGATGTAGGTGCTGCTGCAGGTTGGCCTACATCTCCAGTGTGTCTTTGTAACTCAGCTACGTGCTTTGTCCGTACATGTTTCCACATATTTGTGGTATTCAGGTTACTGATATTTTTACCTCTTTTAACTTTTTGCTTACACAGCTTGCATTGAACATAGCAAATATCATCTACAAGTCTGTCAAAAAAGGACCACGCAGTGCAAGTCATGGGAGCGCCAATTTTGACATTTCTAAGAGAACTGCTCCCAACAGGTGCCAAACTGGAGGCTACAGGCAAGCGATCTGCAGCCTACCTCTCCCTCCTCTTTGTACCGTTGGGACAATCTCTTCCTCAGAGCTGCTCCCACCACCTTCCTGTTGCTCACGCCATGTTGGGTCTCGGACTTCATCATCTCCACTACCCTCTTCCAACACCTGCTGCTGTTGGATGGTCTGGGCAGCACCATGCTCCACAAAACCTGGCACCTGAGTCTCATCATCATCATAAGATGCGTTCTGCGGTGTGCTGTCCATCGGCACTGGCTCACCCGCCTCTTCAGATTGAGAGAGACACAGCTGTTGCGCATCACTGCATACTCCCTCTTCTTCAAATTGCAGAATGCTGTTTGCCTGTGCCCGTGTTTGCGAGCCAACAGATTCTGAGAACAGAAGCAGAGACTCAGCTGGCTCCTGTACAGAACTCTCTGACTGCCTGGGCAATTTGACAGGCGGTGAACAAACAGATGGTTGCTCAACAGTGTTGTGTTCCTGAGAGGAGGTGGAAGGAATTGAAGTCGATGCATTGGCTGCCATCCAACCAACAACGGCTTCAATTTGTTCTTCCCGCAGCAGGGGGGCACGCCGAGCTCCTACCAAACTGCGCATAAAGGAACGCTCATGGGTAAAACTGGTGGATGCTGTGTCACTGAGGGCGGCAGCAGCCACAGAATCCCCTCGTCCTCTCCCTGCTGAAACTCCACGGCCACGACCACGTGCCTTACTCCCTGCCTTCTTCATCTTGGTAGATTGATAAAGAAAGTCAGAAAAGTTATAAGGCCTAAGTGTGGTTATTACGCAGAGACTGAAGTGAACACTGAAACACAACTGTTCACAATCTGTGAAAGGCTACTCCTTTGTCTACTTCTATAGTGTTTGCAACCAATGTATTGGATACGGATGGAAGCACGTCACACTAATAGATTATATTTATTTTAAATGGAATGGAGCAGAACCAATTGGAGAGAAATGAAAAGGATGAGGCACTGAGACACGCTCAGCAGAGTACAAGCAGCAGTGCTTGAACAAGTAACTGGAGCGTGATGTGCACTCAAAAAATAAAAAACACAGACTGAAGTGAACACTGAAACACAACTGTTCACAATCTGTGAAAGGCTACTCCTTTGTCTACTTCTATAGTGTTTGCAACCAATGTATTGGATACGGATGGAAGCCGTCACACTAATAGATTATATTTATTTTAAATGGAATGGAGTAGAACCAATTGGAGAGAAATGAAAGGATGAGGCACTGAGACATGCTCAGCAGAGTACAAGCAGCAGTCTTGAACAAGTAACTGGAGCGTGATGTGCACTCAAAAATAAAAACACAGACTGAAGTGAACACTGAAACACAACTGTTCACATCTGTGAAAGGCTACTCCTTTGTCTACTTCTATAGTGTTTGCAACCAATGTATTGTATACGGATGAAGCGCGTCACACTAATAGATTATATTTAATGGAATGGAGCAGAACCATGGAGATAAATGAAAAGATGAGCACTGAGACATGCTCAGCAGAGTACAAGCAGCAGTGCTTGAACAAGTAATGGAGCTGATGTGCACTCAAAAAATAAAAAACACAGACTGAAGTGAACACTGAAACACAACTGTTCACAATCTGTGAAAGGCTACTCCTTTGTCTACTTCTATAGTGTTTGCAACCAATGTATTGTATACGGATGGAAGCGCGTCACACTAATAGATTATATTTTAAATGGAATGGAGCAGAACCAATTGGAGATAAATGAAAAGGATGAGCACTGAGACACGCTCAGCAGAGTACAAGCAGCAGTGCTTGAACAATAACTGGAGCGTGATGTGCACTCAAAAAATAAAAAACACAGACTGAAGTGAGCACTGAAACACAACTGTTCACAATCTGTGAAAGGCTACTCCTTTGTCTACTTCTATAGTGTTTGCAACAATGTATTGGATACGGATGGAAGCGCGTCACACTAATAGTTAAATTGCATGGAGCTGCAAGAATTACACTGAAGGAAAAAAAAAAGAGTCTGTGAGTGACATGTGCAGATGCCTACAGACAGCGTTGCATGCAGAGCAAACTGCAGCGTCACCTGCACTACCACACACCTTGCAGAGCTGTTAAAACAACACTGCAGGCAAAAGGAAGCTTTACACGCGGTTGGTGCTAGCCTGCCTACAGCACAGTACACTAAATCGCAATCTCTAACTGTCCCTCAGAGTCAGCACAGCAGCGTTCTGTCCCTACTGAATTCACAGCACAGTGACGCTAAAATGGCGGCGGCGCCTTTTATAGTGCATTCTGCATCATTTCAGCATCCAATCACAGCCATGCCATTAGTTAACATGACCACAGCAGTACAGGATGTGCCCACACTTCTTAGGATTCCTCATTGGCTGACTAAATCACATTGCCTCTCAAAGAATTATGGGAACTTCCGATTCCGGTATACGATATATGGAAAATATCGGAACTAAGTATCGAAAGGCCGAAACAGCTAATATCGGCCGATACCCGATACTTGCGGTATCGTATCGCTCAACACTAGTAAGGAGTTGTGTGATGTGAATTTTTTGACGTTTGAGTTATTTATGTTTGGATTGGGTATGTGTGGAGAAAAGGAGAGAGTGTTGTGGTTGATGCTTGCATGTATAAAAGAGGTGTTGTGGGATGTGAGGAACGTGTATGTGTTTAAGAGGAAGGAGATTGAGGTTAAAAATTGTTTAAAAATTGTTTTGGGAAAATTGTATTTTTGTTTTGTGTGTGATAAGAGAAAGAGGGGGGAGGAGGACGCAGAGGGAATTTGGAAAGTTAAAAAGTGGAAACACCTTGTTAATGTGTCTTAGTTTTGTGTTTTTTTTGTGCCTGAAAATAAAGTTGGTTTTCCGATGATGATGGGAACAGCTGCTGCATTATGTAAGTGTACACGCTGTTTGGGAGTCGAGTTCCTTATAGTTTTGGTTATCTGACTGTGGAACTTCCCATCTGAGGTAAAAAAAAAAAAAAAAAAGTAATGCGTGTGTGTGGTTAGGGCCCCGGCTGAAATAAGCCCCTAGAATACCGACTTAATCGGTGAGGAGTTTGGTATGCTAGCTGGTCAGGGTCGGTGTCCTAGATGCCCTAGATTACCGGCATAACCGGTGAGGAGTTTGATTGCCGTATTCAGGGTCTGGCGTTCAGACGCCATAGATTGCGGGTGACTCCCGCGAGGACATTAGCACATGATCACGTTCTATGTTCGCTTAGCTGTTCACTGTGTACCTGGGTGCCTGACAGGACACGGAAGTTTGTCTCAGCGGCTCTGTGACGTAACAGGGTTCGCTTTCAACGCTAGACAGCGCCCTAGCGTGTTTATTTTGCGACTCAGTTGTGTTAAGTGAGTTCGCACGCATCACCATATAGCGCTGCGGTACTCCTTCTGGCGGCTCTGTGGATTAACAGAGTTCGCACATATTGCCACGGCGCGTTACGGCGTTTATTTTGGCGACTCTGCGGGATAACAGAGTTCGCTTCTTGCACCATTTTACTAGCAGCAGGCTTTGCCTGCACGGTGGACCCTGGGCTGCGAACGCACCTCTCCACATCTTATATTTGGTGCGTTCCGCAGACCCTAACATAATATTAGCTCAGGGTCTGGCTAGTAAAATGGCGGATGAACAGCGTTTACAGCTGTACATCCAGCAGCTGGAGGGTAGGTTGGCGGCTCTTGAGCGCACAACCTCAGCTGTGGATGTTACCGCAGTCGCTGTTCAGGCTGCTAGTGTAGCTGCAGCCAGTTTGTCCTCTGCCACCTCTGTCCCTACATTGTCCCACCTCCCGCTTCCAGACAAGTTTGCATGTGACAGCAAGCAATGTCGGGGATTCGTGAGTCAGTGCTCCATACACCTCGAGCTTCAGGCTGCACGTTTCCCCACGGATCGGGCACAAGTGGGCTTTGTGATAGCTCTTCTATCGGGCAGAGCGTTGGAGTGGGCAACGCCGCTGTGGGAGCGCGACGACCGTGTGGTGCGGAGCGTTTCTCGTTTATTGGAGGCTCTGAAAAAGGTTTTTCTAGGACCTCAGGTCACCCACGATACGGCGCTCAAACTGCTGGCAAGTACCCAGGGTGCGGCTTTAGTCAGCCAGTTTGCTGTCCAATTTCGGACTCTGGCCTCGGAATTAGAGTGGCCAGATAAAGTCCTCATTCCCGTGTTCTGGAAAGGACTGGCGGGTCATGTGAAAGACGCCTTGGCTACCAGGGAGATTCCTGCCACACTGGATAAGCTTATCGCTATTTCCACCCGCGTCGACCTCCGTTTCCACGAGCGGAGGCTGGAACGTGCCCAGTGTAGGCAGAGGGCTCGGTTGGCTCCAACCTTCACCACCCCTCTGGAGTCGCCCGTTCAGGCACCCGACCTTCAGGAGGTTGCTCCTGCAGGATCTAAATCTCGGGTCACTCGTCCATCCCCGATTTGTTATATTTGCCAGCAGCAGGGACATTTTGCCAACCGATGTCCACAGCGGCTGAATAAACGGTCGCGTCCAGTAACCGTAGGAACAGGGTCACTGGACGCCATGAGATATGCCCCTAAAGTGCTCCTCAAGGGGATAATTACCCACGGTTCTACCACCCTACCTGTCAAGCTGTGTGTGGATTCTGGGGCAGAGGGGAATTTTATGTCATCCTCCTTTGCTTCTCGCCACACCATGCCTTTGGTGTTGCTGGCTGAACCAGTATCGGTACGGGTGTTGAACGGAGCAATTCTGCCCTCACAAATCACCCATCAGTCTGTCCCACTCACCTTGTCTATGTCTCCTTCCATCAGGAGAATATATAATTTTTTATCCTCCCTGAGGGTATAGATGAGGTTTTGTTGGGATTACCCTGGCTCCGCCACCACTCTCCCCATATTGAGTGGTCTTCAGGGAGAATTCTGGGTTGGGGTAATTTATGTAAAGGCAGATGCATTAGGGACAGCGTGCAGGTCAACACCACTGAGATACCCATAGACCTCTCTCCTCTTCCCAAGGTCTATTGGTCTTATGCCGACGTTTTCTCGAAGAAGGCTGCGGAGACTCTTCCGCCTCATCGCCCCTATGACTGTCCTATCGACCTCTTGCCTGGAGCTGAGCCTCCTAGAGGAAGGGTTTATCCCCTCTCTCTTCCTGAGACAGAGGCCATGTCCCAATATATTCAGGAGATCTTGGCAAGGGGATTCATTAGGAAGTCGGTGTCACCAGCGGGAGCGGGGTTCTTCTTTGTGCAGAAGAAGAACGGAGAATTACGTCCGTGCATTGATTATAGGGGTCTCAACGCTATCACCGTGAAAAATAAGTATCCTTTGCCGCTAATCTCTGAGCTCTTTGACAGGCTTCGGGGAGCAAGGGTATTTACTAAGTTAGACCTGCGGGGTGCGTATAACCTGATTCGCATCCGTGAGGGGGACGAATGGAAGACGGCATTTAACACCAGGGATGGGCATTATGAATATCTGGTAATGCCCTTTGGGCTCTGTAATGCCCCAGCTGTCTTCCAAGACTTTGTGAATGACATCTTCCGGGATATGTTGACCACCTCGGTGGTAGTCTATCTGGATGACATTCTCATCTTTTCTCCAGATATGGCCTCCCACCGGAGAGATGTCTGCAAGGTCTTCGACCTCTTGCGAGCAAATTCTCTATATGCGAATTTGGAGAAGTGCATGTTTGAGCAGGAGTCTCTACTAGTGTTGAGCATTCCGATACCGCAAGTATAGGGTATCGGCCGATATTCGCTGTATCGGAATTCCGATACTTAGTTCCGATATTTTTCCTATATCGTATACTGGAATCGGAAGTTCCCATAATTCTTTGAGAGTCAGTGTGATTTTAGTCAGCCAATGAGGAATCCTACGAAGTGTGGGCACATCCTGTAATGCTGCGGTCATCTTAACTAATGGCATGGCTGTGATTGGCTGCTGAAATGATGTCAGAATGCACTACAAAAGGCGCCGCCACCATTTTAGCGTCACTGTGCTGTGAACTCAGTTAGGGACAGAACGCTGCTCTGCTGACTCAGAGGGACAGTTAGAGATTGCGATTTTGTGTACTTTGCTTTAGGCAGGCTAGTTTACCAACCGCTGTGTAAAGCTTCCTTTTGCCTTGCAGTGCTGTTTTAACAGCTCTGTGCAAGGTGTGTGTGTGAGAGTGCAGGTGACGCTGCAGTTTGCTCTGCATCCAACACTGTCTGTAGGCATCTGCACGTGTCACTCACAGACTCTTTTTTTTTTTCTTTAGTGTAATTCTAGCTGCGCCATTCAATAGAAATTATAGTGTGACGCGCTTCCATCCGTATACAATACATTGGTTGCAAACACTATAGAAGTACAGAAAGGAGCCTTTCACAGATAGTGAACAGTTGTGTTTCAGTGTTCACTGCATTCTGTGAGGTATTTTTATTTATTTTTTTAAAATGCAGATCACGCTCCAGTTACTTCTTCAACTAATGCTGCGTGTACTCTGCTGAGCGTCTGTCACTGCTCATCCTTGTCATTTTTCTAAAATTGGTGCTGCTTTATTCTATTTTAAATTTACTAAAATCTATTAGTGTGACGCTCTTCCATCAAAATACAATACATTGCTTGCAAACATAATAGAAGTCCACAAAAAGGCCTTTCACAGCAAGTGAACAGTTGTGTTCACTGTTCACTCTAGTCTGAGGTTTAAATTTTTGGTAGGAGTGTAGATCCCGCTCCACTTACTTCAACCACCGCTGCGTGTACTCTGCTGAGTGTCTATCACTGGCTCATCCTTGTCATTTTTCTAAAATTGGTGCTGCTTTATTCTATTTTAAATTTACTAAAATCTATTAGTGTGACGCTCTTCCATCAAAATACAATACATTGCTTGCAAACATAATAGAAGTCCACAAAAAGGCCTTTCACAGCAAGTGAACAGTTGTGTTCACTGTTCACTCTAGTCTGAGGTTTAAATTTTTGGTAGGAGTGTAGATCCCGCACCACTTACTTCAACCACCGCTGCGTGTACTCTGCTGAGTGTCTGTCCCTGGCTCATCCTTGTCATTTTTCTAAAATTGGTGCTGCTTTATTCTATTTTAAATTTACTAAAATCTATTAGTGTGACGCTCTTCCATCAAAATACAATACATTGCTTGCAAACATAATAGAAGTCCACAAAAAGGCCTTTCACAGCAAGTGAACAGTTGTGTTCACTGTTCACTCTAGTCTGAGGTTTAAATTTTTGGTAGGAGTGTAGATCCCGCTCCACTTACTTCAACCACTGCTGCGTGTACTCTGCTGAGTGTCTGTCACTGGCTCATCCTTGTCATTTTTCTCGAATTGGTGCTGCTACATTCTATTTCAAATAATTCAAATCTATTACTGTGACGTGCTTCCATCCGTATACAATACATTGGTTGCAAACAATATAGAAGTACACAAACGGGCCTTTCACAGCTACTGAACAGTTGTGTGCACTGTTTACTGTAGTCAGAGGTTTTCATTTTTGGAGTGCAGATCCCGCTCCAGTTAGTTCTTCAACCACTGTTGCTTGTACTCTGCTGAGCGTGTCTCACTGCCTCATCCTTCACATTTTTCTCGAATTGGTGCTGCTACATTCTATTTAAAATAATTCAAATCTATTACTGTGACGTGCTTCCATCCGTATACAATACATTGGTTGCAAACAATACAGAAGTACACAAACGGGCCTTTCACAGCTACTGAACAGTTGTGTGCACTGTTTACTGTAGTCAGAGGTTTTCATTTTTGGAGTGCAGATCACGCTCCAGTTAGATCACGCTCCAGTTAGTGCCTCATCCTTGACATTTTTCTATAATTGGTGCTGCTCCATTCTATTTCAAATAACTCAAATCTATTAGTGTGACGCGCTTCCTTCCATATACAATACATTGGTTTCAAACACTATAGAAGTACACAAAGGGGCCTTTCACAGCTAGTGAACATGGGTTGTTAAATTTGTAATTAAATATGTATTTTTTGAAATGACACAAATATAAGTAATGTTGAAGAGGACTAGTCCTACATCCATTGTTTGCACAATATTACAGGTGTACATCACGTCCCTTAATCAACAATGTATTATTATATTTACTTGTATGCTTTTATTTAAAAGCCAAGAACACAGAAGGATAACCTTGCACTGCAGCTGTTGTCAAAGTTCAACCCACATTATGCACTTCCAACATTGCAGCATTTGAGGCATGATGTGAGTTGGATTGGTCAAAGTTATGGAGTGAGAAGGTTCACCATCAGTACCCTATAGCATAAGTATGCTTTTGTGTTAGCATTTGTGTTAGACATGTGGATATCTGCCATAATATGTCACAATTATTTTGTTACAGATTTGTTACCAACACTAATCATTGAATGGTTTTAAATGTGACGTTTGACTTGTTTACAGCTTAGAAATAAGGGTGTAGCCTGATATCTATGTGTAGCACTAGCCACTTTAACATGTCATGTTTTTTTCAACATGTGTAGCTAGGTAGCAGTAATTTTTGCCGGACGCACAGCAGGGGAACAGCAGGCGTTACTGAACCCCACAAACACATCATCGATTGTTTTGATCTGTGCATCCAACACTTCTGAGCCCAGGGTCAAGGAGGGTGTAGCCTGAGGACTAGTATGAGATGTTTGAACTTTAATTTGAACTTTAATTTGGAGTTAGCAGCATTAATTTTTGTCAGACACACAGCAGGGGAACAGCAGGCGTTACTGAACCCCACTATCACTATAGCTTGTGTATTGGTCTGTGGACACGACACTTCTGAGCAGCAACTGGCAGTGTTTAGCCCAGGGAGTATAGTTCAGGTGGTAGAAAGATGAATATAACAGGAGACATGGAAAACGTTGCCAATCAGTTAGTTAATCTGAAACCGGATAGGCAAATTCAGGCGAGATCCATGCCTAGTTCATTTTCAGAAAAGTAAGCCGTTCTACATTATCGGAGGATAGTCGCATGCAACGGTCTGTTAGTATACCACCTGCAGCAGTAAAGATGCGCTCCGATAATACACTGGCAGCAGGGCAAGCCAGCACCTCCAATGCATACTGGCTAAGCTCTGGCCATGTATCCAGCTTAGAGACACAAAACTTGAATGGGAAAGAGCCATCTGGGAGTACACTGAGAGGGCAAGACATGTAGTCTGTCACCATCTTACGGAAATGTTGCCTCCTGCTGACTGGAGCCGTCTCGGATGGAGTAGACATTGGTGGCGCTGCCACAAAACTTCGCCACATTTGGAACATACAGCTCTTGCCCTGTGCAGAGGCGCTGCTTGTGCTCCCTCTTGTTGCAGAGCTGTTCCACTGCCTCGACGCACAGAGCTGCTTTGTAAAGCAGTAGCAGCAGCAGTGCTCTCGGCTGGAATGGAGAACATTATGGATTGCACCAGTGTGTCTTGTTACTTCCGCATTTTACGCTCCCGGTTCAACGGTGTGATGAGGCTTTGTAAGTTGTCCCAGGGTCTAGGAGGGTGTACACCCAATAATCAGACGTGGTGTGAATGTGTTCGATGCGGCGGTCGTTTCTCAGGCACTGCAGCATGAAATCAACCATGTGCTGCAGACTCCCAACTGGCCAAGAAACGTTGTCCCCTGCAAGAGGCGTCATCTCTGCCTGCTGTGCATCACCCCACCCTTGCTCTACATACTGACTAGAGCGTTGTCTACCTCCCTCTGGAGCGATGTCTTCCTCCTCCATTGACTCCTCCTCATCCTCCTCACAAAGTCCTTCAAATACATAAAAATTTACAAAATTTAAAACTCATAAAATTTAAAAACATTGTATCATAATTCTGTAACATCAGTTTATGGAAACACAATAGCATTACAAAAGGATAGACAAAAACTGTACATTATGTGCTTTGTAAATACATTAAAAGTTTGGAATGGTTATGAAAATATAGACAGCGACTCTGGAGGTTCAATTGTTGATACAGCATGGTACTTTGAAAGTCCTCCAGCCCTTTGTGAGGAACCACGTTGCGCTGACTGTCCAGAAGGTGATGGAATTTGTGACTCCTCATCCTCCACCTCTTCAAAAACCTCATGCCTTAGTGCTTGCAGTGTTTTTTGAAGCAGGCAGATAAGGGGGACAGTCAGGCTGACTCGCCATCCGCATTGACTCATCAAACGCACGCAAAACGTGGCAGATGTCCTTCATAGAGTCCTTCGCCACTCATTACACTGGCTGCCCATTCATTATAGGATCCAATTCTAATTACTGGTTCTCACCAACAAAGCTCTCCACAGTGCAGCACCCCCCTACATCTCCTCCCTCATTTATATTTATCGGCCTAACCGACTGCTGCACTCTGCAAATGACCTTCGACTAACCTCTGCACTAATCCGTACCTCCCACTCCCAACTCCAAGACTTCTCCCGCGCTGCGCCAATCCTCTGGAATGCTCTACCCCAAGAAATTAGGACTATCCGCAATTTGGATGGTTTCAGGCGCTCCCTCAAAAACATTTGTTCACAGTGGCCTATCACATTCACTAATCAAAGTCATTCTATGTGTAAGTCTGTGTGTGTAGCCCATTCACTATCTCCATGCATCCCTCACTCCCTTAAAATGGCTGGACCATCATTGTAAAAACACCATTGTATATAAACACCTGTACTTTGTATCTCCCCCACCTCATTCTAGATTGTAAGCTTTCACCAGCAGGGCGGCTGATTTTGCTTTAATTATTGTATTGTTAACGTTGTTACTTATGACTTGTGTTTTGAAACTGTTAAACTGTAAAGCACTGCGGAATATTATGGCGCTATATAAATAAATAATATTATTATTATTCTTATTATAGAGGCCCACTCAGTAGTGGTGAAGTGTGAACGGCGCAAATTGCAAGTTGATTGCGCCTGATGCAGCTGATACTCCATTACTGTTGGCTGCTGCTCACACAACCGCTCCAACATATGTAACGAGGAATTCCACCTGGTGGGTACGTCACATATGATGCGATGTTCATGAAGGCGAAATCTGCGTTGCAGAGCTGCAATCAGCGATCTGGCCATGCTGGAACGTCGCAAGTGAGCGCACTCTAGGCGGACCTTGTGCAGCAGTGCATCAAGATCCGGATAGTCCCTCAAAAAACTCTCCACGACCAAGTTGAGCACATATGACAGACATGCTATGTGAGTGAGGTTGCCAAGGCCCAGAGCTGCCACCAGATTTTGGCCATTGTCACACACTACCAAGCCTGCCTGTAGATTCGCTTCCAAAAACCACACGTCGCTCTCCTGCTTTATGGCATTACAGAGCTCCTGCGCTGTGTGTCTAAGATTCCCCATGGAAATTAATTTCAGGACGGCCTGTTGACATTTGGACACGGCTGTGCTCATATCGGTCGCAACAGGTAAACGTTCACGGGTCCATGTGGAGGTAGACCGTGACGGCTCCTGCAGCGATGATTCTGAGGAACTGGAGTAGGAGGAGGAATCAATGTGTACAGACTTGATTCCTGCAATCCTTGGAGTTGGCAGAACACGTACAGTGCCACTCGCAAGATCAGTACCCGGCTACACAACATTGACCCAATGGGCAGTGAGGGAAAGGTATTGTCCCTGTCCATGGGTGTTAGAACCCTCTTGTTAGGTTTTGTTTCAGTTTGCTGGTCACATGACCTTTTTTCCCTATTTAGTCTGGCTCCGCCCTTCTGGCTTTGCTTGACTTCATTGTATTATCTACTGTTAAGCTAGCCGGGTGCTTAGGTGGCTTAATCAGTCAGTTTTGCTTGATGTTAGGATCGCAAAGTATTTTTTTTTCTGTTTAATTATCCATGCTACAATTTATGTTAGGAGGTGTCCACCTTTTCTCCCAGTCCCTAGATCTTGTAGGGATTCCTCCCTCGCAACTATAGGTCTTCGTTTACACTAGATGAGGACTTTAGCGGGTCTGGTCGCATGATCAGGTTCCCCGTTACATCGTAGGGATTCAGCTTAGTTGTATTGTAGGGACAGAATTCCCTTCTTTCCTTACTGGTTGTAGCAGATCATAACAATGGGTACTGGTCCACGCATCGGTGGTCAGGTGGACCTTGCTACTGAGGGCGTTTAGTAGCGCATGTTTAATTTTTCCCTCAACATGCTTTTGCAGACCAGGGACGGCTTGCCTGCTGAAATTAAATCGGCTTGGCACATTGTATTGTGGGACTGACAATGATATTCAGTTACGGAAACTGTCTGTCTCCACCAGCCTGAATGGCAGCATTTCAAGGGACAGGAGTTTTGCAATGCCAGCATTCAGAGCCTGTGCTCGTGCATGGTTTGCGGAGTATGGCCGTCTTTTATCCCATGCCTGTGCTACCAATGGCTGTTTTGTGGCCTGGGAGTGTGAGGATGACAGGGAACTTGCTGCTGTGTGTGGAATAACACTTTGTCTCTGGACAACAGTGACCGAGGTTCTTCCATGGCGATCCTGTGAGGAAGCAGAACCAGCTGTGTGTGAGCTCGATGAAGAGGCTTCAACACAACCTGAAGATGTAGGTGCTGCTGTAGGTTGGCCTACATCTCCAGTGTGTCTTTGTAACTCAACTACGTGCTTTGTCCGCACATGTTTCCACATATTTGTGGTATTGAGGTGACTGACACTTTTAGCTATTTTTAATTTTTTATTACACAGCTTGCATTTGACATAGCAAATATCATGTGCAAGTGTGTGAAGAAAGGACCACGCAGTGCAAGTCCTGGGAGCGCACGTTTTGACTTTTGGAAGACAACTGCTCCGAACAGGTGCCAAACTGGAGGCTACAGGCAACCGAGTCTGCAGCCTAACTCTCCCTCCTGTTTGTACCGTTGGGCAATGTCTTCCTCTATCTTCCTTCTATCACTAACCACTTCTCTAGGCCTCTCCCAGCTTTCAACCAAAGTACTGTTTCTCAGCCACAAAGCTATCCACAGTGCAGCACCCCCCTACATCTCCTCCCTCATTTCTATCTATCGGCCTAACCGACTGCTGCGCTCTTCAAACGACTTTCGACTAACCTCTGCACTAATACGTACCTCCCACTCCCAACTCCAAGACTTCTCCCGCGCTATGCCAATCCTCTGGAATGCTGTACCCCAAGAAATTAGGACTATCCACAATTTGCATGGTTTCAGGCGCTCCCTCAAAACACATTTGTTCAGAGCGGCCTATCACATTCACTAATCAAAGTCATTCTATGTATTCTGTGTAAGTGTGTATGTGTGTGTGTGTCTCTAGCCCATTCACTATCTCCATCCCTCACTTCCTTAAGATGGCTGGACCATCATTGTAAATGCACCATTGTATATAAACACCTATACTTTGAATCTCCCCCACCTCATTGTACATTGTAAGCTGTCACGAGCAGGGGCGACTTATTTAGCTTAAATTATTGTATTGCTAACGTTGTTACTTATGACTTGTGTTCTTAAACTGCAAAACTGTATACGTAATATGATGGCGCTATATAAATTAATATTATTATTATTAGGATTCCTCTGAGCTGCTCCCACCACCTTCCTGTTCCTCACGCCATGTTGGGTCTTGGACCTCATCATCTCCACTACCCTCTTCCAACACCTGCTGCTGTTGGGTGGTCTGGCCAGCACCATGCTCAACAGAAACTGGCACCTGAGTCTCATCATCATCAGATGCGTTCTGCGGTGTGCTGACCATTGGTACTGTCTCACCCGCCTCTTCAGATTCAGAGAGACACAGCTGTTGCGCATCACTGCATACTCCCTCTTCTTCACATTACAGAATGATGCTTGGCTGGGCCCCTGTTTGCAAGCCAATAGATTCTGAGAACAGAAGCAGACACTCAGCTGGCTCCTGTACAGAACTCTCTGACTGCCTGGGCAATTTGCCAGGCGGTGAAGAGACAGATGGTTGCTCAACAGTGCTGTGGTCCTGAGAGGAGGTGGAAGCAATTGAAGTCGATGCATTGGCTGACATCCAACCAACAAATGCTTCAATTTGTTCCTCCCGCAGCAGGGGGGTACTCCGAGCTCCTACAAAAGTGCGCATAAAGGAACGCTCACGGGGAAAACTGGTGGATGCTGTGTCACTGGGGCCGCAGCAGCCACAGAATCCCCACATCCTCTCCCTGAAGAAACTCCACGGCCACGACCACGTGCCTTACTCCCTGCCTTCTTCATCTTGGTAGATTGATAAAGAAAGTCTGAAAAGTTATAAGGCCTAAGTGTGGTTATTCCGCAGAGACTGCAGTGAACACTGCACACAACTGTTCAGTAAGTGTGAAAGGCCCCTTTGTGTACTTCTATAGTGTTTGCAACCAATGTATTGTATACGGATGGAAGCGCGTCACACTAATAGATTTTATTTATTTGTAATAGAATGGAGCAGCAACAATTAGAGAAAAATTTCAAGGATGTGCCAGTGACACACGCTCAGCAGACTACAACCAGCAGTGGTTGAAGAACTAACTGGAGCGTGATCTGCACTCCAAAAAGGAAAACCTCAGACTACAGTGAACACTGCACACAACTGTTCACTACCCAACGCGTCTCAGCAGGAAGGCAGTCTGTGCGTCAAAACAAAGGCGCAAGCATACATCCACGTACCCTGTTTATAAAGCTATATAAAAAAAATTATGTAGTAGTGACGCACACTTTATTGAGGTACAGTATTACATCGCCATTCACCATCTGTGGCTATGCAGTCTCATCTATATATACCTTATCTATCCGTTGTCATGCTTGCAAGTCGACAGTCAGGCATAAATAGCAATTTTCACTATGCACTATGCACTTTTAAAGGTTATGTTTGTTAATAAAAATGATTATTGGCACATATTATGAGTATTACATGATGGAAATTGTATAATTTTGTATAAACTGTTTAGTGACATTATTCAGCAAATGTAACATTTTAGTAATATCACAGATTACTTGTAATGCTGATGATGTTTTGAAGTCAGACATTCATTGTCTATACAATAAAAATGGTGTACATACTGTTACTTATCCATCATTAATGGATTCAGATATGTACTTGTATGCTTTTATGTACAACCGTATATCAGATTCCTTAACTAATTTATTTTGTGGTTTGCATTGCTGTTCAACATGTTAATGTATGTGTTTATGTTTGTCAATTCTTTATTTATCTAGATATTAGTTTAAATGAAATCATCATCTTATGGTAGTAAAGGTTATCTTTCTCTTGTTTGAAGTATAGACATTTAAAATTGACAGGTAACAAGGAAATTACTTGATCTAGTATTTAAACATCCTCCTTGACCCTGGGCTCCAACACCGCCAGTTGTTGCCTGTAAGTGCTGTTAGCACAGTCAACACTTGCTCCTGTGTTACTAGGGTTCAGTAATGTCAGCTGTTCCCCTGCTGTGTGAACGGCAAAAAGTCCTGCTGCCTCCACCCTGTTCTCTTCTCATCCCTGGCTCCAACACCGACAGTTGTTGCTCGGAAGTGTCATAGGCACGGGTACTCACTCCTGCCCAGACTGGTTACAGCACGCCATCTGTTTCCTGTCAGTGTAGAATCATAGAATCATAGAATCATAGAATGGTAGAGTTGGAAGGGACCTCCTGGGTCATCTGGTCCAACCCCCTGCTCAAAGCAGGATTCTCTAAATCATCCCAGACAGATGTCTATCCAGCCTCTGTTTGAAGACTTCCATTGAAGGAGAACTCACCACCTCTTGTGGCAGCCTGTTCCACTCATTGATCACCCTAACTGTCAAAAAGTTTTTTCTAATATCTAATCTGTGTCTCCTCCCATTCAGTTTCATCCCATTGCTTCTAGTCTTTCCTTGCGCAAATGAGAATAAAGATGATCCTTCTACAATGTGACAGCCCTTGAGATATTTGTAGACAGCTATTAAGTCTCCTCTCAGTCTTCTTTTTTGCAAGCTAAACATTCCCAAATCCTGCAACCGTTCCTCATAGGACATGGTTTGCAGACCGGTCACCATTCTTGTGGCTCTTCTCTGAACTTGCTCCAGTTTGTTGATGTCTTTTTTAAAATGTGGTGCCCAAAACTGGACACAGTATTCCAGATGAGGTCTGACCAAAGAGGAGTAGAGGGCAATAATGACCTCACGTGATCTAGACTGTATGCTTCTGTTGATACATCCTAGAATTGCATTTGCCTTTTTTGCTGCTGCATCACATTGTTGACTCATGTTAAGTCTGTGATCAATTAGTATACCCAAGTCTTTTTCACATGTGCTGTTACTTAGCCCTATTCCTCCCATTTTGTATATGCTTTTTTCATTTTTATTGCCCAGATGTAGTACTTTGCATTTTTCCCTGTTAAAATCCATTCTGTTAGTTGCTGCCCACTGCTCCAGTTTATGTATATCTTTTTGAATCCTCTCTCTCTCTTCTCTAGTATTAGCTACCCCTCCTAGCTTTGTGTCATCAGCAAATTTGATCAGTTTACCCTCAATTCCTTCATCTAAATCATTGATAAAGATGTTGAACAATACAGGGCCCAAAACAGAGCCTTGTGGTACCCCACTTGAGACATTCTTCCAACTGGATGTGCAGCCATTTACAACCACTCTTTGGGTCCGATCACTAAGCCAGTTATGAATCCACCTAACAGTTGCCTTGTCCATTCCATACTTAGTCATTTTTTCAATAAGGATTGTGTGAGATACTTTGTCAAATGCTTTGCTGAAGTCAAGATATACTATATCTACAGCATTTCCCTGATCCACCCAGTCAGTGATTCTGTCATAGAAGGAAATTAAGTTAGTCTGACATGACTTATTAGTTACAAACCCATGCTGACTCTGTTTAATCACTTCATTCTTATCCAGGTACTTGCATACATGTTCTTTAATAATTTGTTCAAAGATCTTTCCTGGTATAGAAGTCAGACTCACCGGCCTGTAGTTCCCTGGGTCCACCTTCTTCCCCTTTTTGAAGATAGGAACAACATTTGCTCTTCTCCAGTCTTCTGGGACTTCTCCTGTTCTCCAAGAATTTTCAAAGATTATGGACAGTGGTTCAAGAATTGACGTGTAAACGTCACATAGCCTCCAATAAGTTGTCCTGTCGTCACTTAGCCTCCAATAAGTTGTCCTGTCGTGTTGCGGTCGGGTTAGCCGACTCTATGGTGCCTGGAGTTTAGGTGCTTCCTATGTGTGCTGCGGGATATGCAAATAAAGGCTGTTTCCATTGTGACAATAGGACAATCACCCACTGTAGTACTGTGGGATTCGGTAACTGCGGCCGGCTCGCGGCCTGTCAACTTAAATTTCCATGGGTACCTTCTGCTACGCGTCCGAGTTCCAGCAACGTCTGCTGGTCCTTGGTAGTGCTTTGGAGCACAGGTACCTCCTGCTTAGTAACCGTGTCCCAGTAACGTCAGCTGGTCCTCGGTTGTGCCATTGGCTCTTTTTCTTCTGCTGCCCCTCCGGGTTCCAGCACAGTCAGCTGGTCCTCGTTACTTGCATTGGCTCTTGTACCTTCTGCTACCCGTCCGGGTTCCAGTACCGTCAACTGGTTCTCCGCAGTGCCTCTGGCCTAGGTGCCTCCATCTCGGTATCCGAGTTCCAGCAACGTCTGCTGGTCCTTGGTAGTGCTTTGGAGCACAGGTACCTCCTGCTTAGTAACCGTGTCCCAGTAACGTCAGCTGGTCCTCGGTTGTGCCATTGGCTCTTTTCCTTCTGCTGCCCCTCCGGGTTCCAGCACAGTCAGCTGGTCCTCGTTACTTGCATTGGCTCTTGTACCTTTTGCTACCCGTCCGGGTTCCAGTACCGTCAACTGGTTCTCCGCAGTGCCTTTGGCCTAGGTGCCTCCATCTCGGTATCCGAGTTCCAGCAACGTCTGCTGGTCCTTGGTAGTGCTTTGGAGCACAGGTACCTCCTGCTTAGTAACCGTGTCCCAGTAACGTCAGCTGGTCCTCGGTTGTGCCATTATCTCTTTTCCTTCTGCTGCCCCTCCGGGTTCCAGCACAGTCAGCTGGTCCTCGTTACTTGCATTGGCTCTTGTACCTTCTGCTACATTTACAAATTGAAGATTTTTTTAAATGTTTTTTTGGGTAATCACTCTGGATCTCCAACAATGAAGACGACGACCCTGATGACCACCCCGAAGAAGATGACGACCACAAGGACGACGAGCATCAAGCCAACCAGCCTAAAAACCATCACAAAGAAGAAATAAAAGATTACCCAACAGGACTAAGAAGGTTAAGACAAACTACAAGATACAGAACAAGAGACTGAAGAACAATAAGCAGAAGATTAAAAAGCAGAAGAACATGAAGTATAAGACCAAAATGAAGAGCAAAATATATGCTCTAAATTATAAGCAGAAGAAGACTAAGCAGTGTATGGGGGTGAGTCCGTTCCTCCTCGTGGTGCCCCTGGAAAATGCCTGCTACTGCAGGCTAAACTGAACACGGACAAATACTGTTGTAATTTAAATCTTTTGTGACAGCAAGAACGGAAGGATGAAAAATTCATACTTTTACAGATTACAAGTACAGGAATCTCTGTCACAAATAAGAATATGATGAAGAAGATGAAGTACAATATGAAGAAGAATAATAGTTTAATAAGAAGAATATGAGTAATGTTAACAAAAAGATGAATAGCAAGAAGTTTAAGAAGAAGATAAAGAAGGTGAAGATGAAGAATAATTTGATGAAAAAGATGATGCTGCTGAAGATTATGAAGGAGAAAGTGTGTCAAAAGTTAAAAAGGTGAAGAGCATGGA
Organism: Oophaga sylvatica; assembly: GCA_033576555.1. Lineage (NCBI taxonomy): Eukaryota > Metazoa > Chordata > Amphibia > Anura > Dendrobatidae > Oophaga > Oophaga sylvatica. The sequence continues at coordinate 52,906 of JARQOD010001230.1, forward strand.
AGTTGTGAAATATACATATTTGCCAAAATAGAAAAAACGTTAACAACATTGTCAATTTCTTCGTCAATCCGAACATCTTTTAAAAAAAAAAATATTTATGCTATTCCATTTGATTGGGTTAAACATCTATGCCTTTAATGTCTCCTCAACCTTCCCCAATACATTCTACATTACTCTTTGTTGTTTTCCTTCATGTACAATTAACCAACAAGGCAAGAATGGGGTTTTTTTAATTCCGATATTTTGTTCCCATAGACTTACATTGGATTTCCGGTATCTGTATCGGGTATCGCCGATATTTTTTGGGTATCGGCGATACCATTCCGATTCCGATACTTTTGGATATCGGAAAGTATCGCTCAACTCTAGTCTCTACCTTTCCTGGGCTATATCATCTCCACTCAGGGATTGGCTATGGATCCTACCAAACTACAGGCTGTGATGGATTGGCAAGAACCCCACTCCCTTAAGGCGGTGCAGCGCTTTATGGGGTTCATTAACTACTATCGCCAATTCATTCCCCACTTCTCTACTTTGGTAGCTCCCTTGGTAGCCCTCACCAAGAAGGGAGGTAATCCCAAGTTGTGGTCAGAGGAGGTCACAAAGGCGTTCTCCTCCATCAAGTCGCATTTCGCCAGTGCTCCCATCTTACATCGCCCCGATGTCGATAAACCGTTTATCTTAGAGGTGGATGCCTCTTCTGTTGGTGCTGGAGCAGTCCTTTTTCAAAAGGATGCCCAGGGTCAGAAGCATCCCTGCTTCTTCTTTTCCAAGACCTTTACACCAGCAGATAGGAATTATTCCATCGGGGACAGGGAGTTACTGGCTATGAAGTTGGCCTTCTCCGAGTGGAGACATCTTCTGGAGGGAGCTCGATTCCCCTTCCAAGTATTCACGGACCACAAGAACTTGGTGTATTTGCAGACAGCCCAGCGGCTAAATTCCCGTCAGGCCAGATGGTCCTTGTTTTTCTCCCGGTTCCATTTCACCCTCCATTTCCTCTCCGATGAGAAGAACATTCGCGCAGATGCTCTATCCCGCTCCGTGGTGTCCTCTGAGGAGGTGGAGGAGGAGCCTCACCTAATTGTCCCCTCAGAAAGCCTAAGAACGGTGGCTCCGGTTTCGCTTGAGTCTGTGCCTCCGGGCAAGACTTTTGTGCCCACCAATTTGCGACCGGAAGTACTCTCTTGGGCACATTCGTCCAGGGTGGGTGGACATTTTGGGACAAAAAGGACTTCTGAGTTGCTGGCGAGGACATACTGGTGGCCGCAGATGGCCCGTGACGTCAGGGAATACGTTCAGGCGTGCGTCTCCTGCGCCAAGAATAAGTCCCCTCGACAACGGCCAGCTGGGTTACTTTTCCCTTTACCGGTGGCAGACAGGCCTTGGGAGATGGTCGGGATGGATTTTGTGGTGGGCTTACCAAGTCTCGGGGCTGCACCATCATCTGGGTGATAACCGACCACTTCTCCAAAATGGTGCACTTAGTGCCGTTACCACTGTTACCGTCTGCACGGCCTTGGCAGCATTATTCATTAGGCATATTTTCCGCCTACACGGTATGCCAGACAAAATTGTCAGTGATCGAGGTTTGCGTCTCGGTTCTGGAGAGAGCTGTGTCGTTTACTCAGCATTGAGTTGAATCTCTCCTCTGCATACCATCCCGAGACGAATGGGTTGGTAGAGAGGGCCAACCAGACCTTGATCACATACTTGCGACATTTTGTCTCTGCCAGGCAGGATGACTGGGCATCCTTGCTACCGTGGGCTGAGTTCGCTCTAAATAATGCTGTGGCTGACTCCACCGGACAGACCCCATTCCTCCTGAACTACGGTCAGCATCCGCGGGTACCAGTGCCTATGCCCGTGTCTTCTGCCGATTCCAGGGTGGCAGACTGGGCTGTGGAGGCACGGGACATTTGGGACCGCACCCAGGATGCCATTCAGGCCTCCAAAGAGAGGATGAGGTGTTCGGCCGATGCCCATCGGCGCCCCTCTCCTACATTTGCTCCGGGTGACCTAGTGTAGCTTTCAGCCCGAAACACGTGTAGAGTCCACCAAGTTGGCACCTCACTTTTTGGGCCCCTTTAAAGTTCTTGAGCAGGTGAACCTGGTGGTTTACCGCCTAGCCCTTCCGCCTGCCTTGGTATCACTGACACCTTTCACGTGTCCCTCCTGAAACCCGTGGCCATTTCCCGGTTTTCCGAGTCATCTGCCGGGACGTTGGGTTCATCTATCGACGATCATGAGGTGAACGCCATTGTTGGGTGCAAGGTGGTACGAGGCAAAAAATTTTATTTGGTGGATTGGAGGGGTTATGGGCCTGAGGACAGGTCCTGGGAGCCTGCCGAGCGTGTTCACGCTCCGCAGCTCATCGCTGCCTTGAGCGCAGTGAGGCCCAAAGAAGGGGGGGCCCTAGGAGGGGGGTAATGCTAGGGTTCGAGTTCCCGCTGCTGCACAAGGGGAGTCTCGAACCGGTCCCGCTGCAGTCTCCCATTCGTCTCCGGCCGCAGTGGAGCCTGCTCAGCAGAGACGTCGGTTCCAGCGTCTTGCCCATTCCAGTACTGTGCAGAGACTTGCTGCTGCCTCTCCTGGATCTGCTATTATAGCCAGTACTGGAGCAGACGTCTTTGGGACGAAGTCCTGCGTTTCCCCTTCTGAGCATGCCCAGGGTAAGATCTCTCATTGGAGATCAGGGGTCACATGTTCAGGTACTGCAGCAGCTACTATTGGTCCGCCAGGAAGGTCATGTAACTACATGTGTTTGTAACAGTTTCTCATTGGTCCTTGTCTCTGGAAGGTCCTGTAGCTGTTGCTATAAAAGGGTGGCATGGCTGGGCCGCCATGCGCTAATATCAATCTTTATATGCTATGCGCCAATGTGGTCATGCGTGTGTGTGGTTAGGGCCCCGGCTGAAATAAGCCCCTAGAATACCGACTTAATCGGTGAGGAGTTTGGTATGCTAGCTGGTCAGGGTCGGTGTCCTAGATGCCCTAGATTGCCGGCATAACCGGTGAGGAGTTTGATTGCCGTATTCAGGGTCTGGCGTTCAGATGCCATAGATTGCGGGTGACTCCCGCGAGGACATTAGCGCATGATCACGTTCTATGTTCGCTTAGCTGTTCACTGTGTACCTGGGTGCCTGACAGGACACGGAAGTTTGTCTCAGAAGCTCTGTGACGTAACAGGGTTCGCTTTCAACGCTAGACAGCGCTCTAGCGTGTTTATTTTGCGACTCAGTTGTGTTAAGTGAGTTCGCACGCCTCGCCATATAGCGCTGCGGCACTCCTTCTGGCGGCTCTGTGGATTAACAGAGTTCGCACATATTGCCACGGCGCGTTACGGCGTTTATTTTGGCGACTCTGCGGGATAACAGAGTTCGCTTCTTGCGCCATTTTACTAGCAGCAGGCTTCGCCTGCACGGTGGACCCCGGGCTGCGAACGCATCTCTCCACATCTTATATTTGGTGCGTTCCGCAGACCCTAACAAACTGTACAGCAAAATTGCTATCAGCACAAGCACAGAAGAACTTCTCTTTCCTGACTAACTTTCTCCCTACTGATAAACAGCGTCAGAAACCTCTCCCTACTGTTAATATCGGCAGAAGTAAAATGGAAGTCGTTGCTCAAGGCTTTTATAGACACTCTGATGCCCCCAAAGCAAGCCAATCAGTGCAATGCCCTTCTCTAAGATGGTGGACACTGCACATGTCATCTCGTTGCCCACAGTGTACGTCCTTGCTCATTGGCTGAAAAAAGGCGCCTGCTAGCATTATGGGAAAACCGACTTGGGTGCTGGGGTCGACGACCGCATGGCCGACTGCACGCTATGGTCAGGTTTCAGCGACTTTTGAATCTGACCGACCTGTTTCGCTCAACTCTAATGACAACTTTAAAATTTACCACATACACACCAAGACGATGAAGATCATAGCTGCAAAAAAGGCTGGGAATGTCTGGAAAATCATTTTCTCTAGGGCTAAGTTACCTTCTTACTAAAGAGGTACCAAATGATGCATACACAGCTCTCATGTCTACTCAGCGTGAGATGATTGAAAGATGATGTATTCTGATTTGTCCATTACCACTTTTTTGAATGCGAGCAGAAAAGAAGGATGATATAGTGGGAATATTTGTGATTTTGATCAGTAAGGAGGTGAAGTGAGGTACAGATAAGTAAATCTGCATGTCATCGGCGCAGTGATGATATTGCACACCGTGCCATTACATCAGCTGTCACAGGTCGAAGTTGTAGATGGAGAGGAGTAGGGGTCCTAGAACAGAGCCTTGAGAAACACTGAAAAAGAGGCGTCGAAGTGAGGAGGTGGTGTGGAGAAGGAAGACAATGAATGTCCCCCTAACATTCTGCGGGTGATACAACTGCGTCTCCTGCTGTTGTGCATGCAACCCAATCCCCTTTCCATTGTGCATGCAAATATGCCTCTTGCCCTGCATCTATAGTTGCATACAAACTCAACTAGCACCTTTAACAATCACGTCCACGTCCTTGTCCCAATGCAGCGTTCAGTTGTCCATAACCCAGTCCTTGGAATGCAAGCGGAAATACGTAGCCAATTCTGCAAGACTAAATTCACACATTTCTTGTCTGTTTGCAATGGACATGTTACATTTTAGGCTCGTGGAATACAGAACAATGCCGCAACCTGATGGCGGTGACCATAACAAGGTAATCGGTCCCCACCGGACACTATTTCTCCCGGGCTGCCGTCACGATATTAGACAAGCAAGCACGTGTCCGACGACATTACCCGTGCCATCAACAATGCAGATGCAGGGAAAGTGCACCTTACCACGGACACGTGGACAAGTGATTGTGGGCAGGGACTTTTTCTGTACTTGCGTAGAAAAAGTCATGACCCAGTCGAACATTGTGAGACCATGTCACAGATGTATGGAGGAGACAGTTTGGGGAAGGCTTTGTATGTCATATTTACGATTTTGAACTGTAGCCTATGGCCAATAGCAAGACAGTGAAGGGCATGGCAGAGATGAGCAACTGCGGAATAATGGAGGGACAGTTGGATTACTCTTGCAGCAGAGTTCTGGATAGATTTTAGTGGTGCAACAGTGCTAGATAGAGTAAAGAGTATAAGGTTGCAATACTAGAGGCAGCACAAACATTTTTTAAGTTTCTAGTAATGTACTGATTCAGGAAATGTTTTTGAGTTGTAGTGGGCCGGAGAAGGCAAGGGCTTGGATATGTAGCTTGAAAGAGAGGGCAGAATTGAGGATCACCCCAAGGCCACAAAGTAGCGAGACTATTTTTAGCGGTGTGCCATCCCGGCATTACACAGGCACATGTCCTACAACATTAACTATGCCCTCCCCAGTGCTGTTACTTGGAAACTCAACATAACCACAAACACGTGGGCAAGTGCTTGTGGTCAGGGACGGTACATCTCACTGAGGGCACACTGGGTTAACATAGTGGAAGCTGGGACCCACTCCGACCTTGGTATGGTGCATGCCCTCACAAACACAGAGTATTGGGTACCCTACGTCAATCTGGGTTGCCCCCACAGTGTACAGCTCCTGCAACTCTTCCTCCTCCTTCGCCTCCTCTTCAGCCTCCAGATCCAAAAGGTAGCAAATCAGTCTCAAGCTGGAAGCACTGCAACACTGCCTAATCAAAGTGAGAACAGGCTGTGCTGAAGCTAATATGCTTCTGTGACAAACGCCACAATGCTGAAGAGTAGAGATGAGCGAGGGTCGAGTTGGGTTTCGGACCACCCAACTTAATCAAAAGTCGAATAGAACAAAATCGGCCGACTATCGGCAAAAGTCGGAGTTCCGACCGAAACCCGACCCCGATACAAGTCAATGGGGAATAAAAGTCTGCAGTGAGTGGAGGACAGTAAACACATCTACAGTGCCCATTTCAATGCCAACAACATCAATTCTTATTACATAAGCTTGTCAACCTTAATTTACTTTATAATAATAGTTACGCATTGAACACTGGGGGTTATTCGGCTAAAGTTGTGGGGGGGGCAGGGCTGGCTCCAGGTTTTCGTGGGCCCCGGGCGAAAGAGTCTTAGTGGGCCCCTTTAACACATAGCAAAATTCATGATGCTCCGATACGGCAGAGAAATATAGGTATAGTACAATGCCAAATACTTCACTTCTTACATTACATGAGTGATATCTATTGTAAATTCTACAATAGCTCAAAAACCGGACAGTATAGTCCTCCATACAGTATTATGGGCACCACATGGTGCGCCATACAGAATAATGAGCCCCATATATTGCTCCATACAGAATAATGAGCCCCATATATTGCTCTATACAGAATAATGAGCCCCATATATTATGCTCCATTTAGAATAATGGGCCCAATATAATGCTTCATACAGTATAATGAGCCACATATATTGCTCCATACAGGATAATGAGCCCCATATATTGCTCCATACTTAATTGGTCCCATATAATGTTCCATACAGTATATGATGAGCTCCACATAATGGTCCAGTATATGATGGTCCCCATATAATGTGCCATACAGTATAGGATGGTCCCCATAGAGTATAATAAGCCCCACATATTGCTCCATAGAGTATTATGAGTCGCGTATAAAGCTCCATACAGTATATGATGGGCACCATATATTGCTCCATACAGAATGGGCTCCATATGTGCTTCATATGATGCTCCTTATATAAAGGGCCCTATATGATGCCCCACAAATAATGAACCCCATATGATGCTCTAGTATATGATGGGCCCCATATATGATGCTCCAGTGTATGATGAAACCTATATAATGCTCTACATATAATGGTCCCCATATATAAGGCTACATATATAAGGTGCTCCATATGATGCTCCATATATAATGTGCCCCATAAGATGCGCCATATATAATGGGCCCCATATGATGCTCCAGTATATGATGGGCCCCATGGATAATGCTCGAGTGTATGATGAGCCCCATATAATGCTCTATATATGACGGTCCTCATATATAATTCTACATATATAATGGGCTCCATGTGATGCTCCATATATTATGTGCCCCATATGATGCGCCATATATAATGGGCCTCATATGATGCTCCATTATAATATGGGCCCCATATGATGCTCCAGTATATAATGGGCCCCATATATGATGTTCCAGTTTATAATGGGCCCCATATATGATGCTCCAGTGCATAATGGGCCCCATATATGATGCTCCAGTGTATGATGGGCCCCATTTATAATGCTTCAGTGTATGATGGACCCCATATATAATTCTCCAGTGTATAATGGGACCTATCTTTGATGCTCAAGTGTATGATGGGAGCATATATAATTCTCCAGTGCATAATGCTCCCCATATATTGCTCCAGACATTAAAAAAAATGAAATGCCTATCCTAGCTGGGCACTGCTCTACTCTGGACTCCTGAGCGTCGCCATCTTCCAGCTCTCTGCACTGTGACTGTTCAGGCAGAGGGCACACAGACGTGACGTCATCGCGCTCTCTGACCTGAATGTCACTGTCAGGAAACGCAGAAGATGTCACAGTGATGGAGCAGGGAGAGGTAAGTATTCGAAGTGCTGGGGCCCTGAGCAAGTAGGGGGGGCCCACTAGTGGTTGCCGGAACTGGCACAGGGCCCCACATTGTATGCCGGTGTCTCTGACGGCGAGTTGGCCCCCACACCTGCTCAGGGCATCGGCACTTGCCCGGGTGCGCCAGGTGCTGATGCCGGCCCTGGGGGTGGTACAGCCCAGTTAGGGAGGTGGAAAAACTGGCATATGTTGAGGTGTAGGCTGGACGTTCAGCAGCTGTAACTGGAGGAATTGGAGAAGTTGGAGCAAGAGGAGGACAAAGCGAGCCATTTTGCTAGCAACCTATGTGTCATCAGGGGAAGGTGGTACAAAATCCTTTGAAACCCAGGCATGGTTCATTTAAATAAAGGTGAGATCACCTACATTTTGGGTCGACAGTCGGGTACTTCTTTCTGTCAGGATTGATCCAGCTGCACTGAAGACTCTTTCTGATAGCACACTACCAGCAGGGCAAGCGAGCTCCTGTAAGGCATACTGTGCCAATTCAGGCCTGGTGTCCAGTTTACAGGCCCAGTAGTCAAAGGGGAATGAACTGTGAGGGAGAACATCGATAGGGGAGGAGAGGTAATTTTGAACCATAGTTGACAACTGCTGTCTCCTGTCTGTTGCAATCGATTCAGTATTTCCAGTCGTGTGAGCTGTACTCGAGAAATCAGTCCACAACATGGTCATTAAACCTCTGTCTCCAACACTATTACGAATGTGTGCACCACGAACACCTCTTCCATGCCCAGTACGGCTCGTGGTAGAACCTGCAACGCTGCTGTGTGCTGGGAATGCCTCTAACAAACGGTTTACCAGACTTCATTGTTCGCCAATATTAGCTCTAGGTTCTCCTGTGGCATTATGTTCTGTAATTTAATTTGCCTTTATAGCGTGGATCGAGCATGCCAGCCAACCAGTAGTCGTCATCTTTCATAATTTTGGCAGTGCGGGGGTCCCCTTTTAGGATCCGCAAGAGAAAATCACACAATTTGGCCAATGTTCCAGGTTTCAATGATGCACTGCCAGTGGTGGGTGGAGTAGTACCTTCTGCCAAATCCACATCCCTCCAGTCACGCACAAACCCTGTACCTAACCTTGGCAAGCCAACATTTTCTCTTGCCCTCTGATAAGCATCCTCCTCCCCAAAATAATCATCCCCCTCATCCTCCTCCTCCTCCTCTTCCTCTTCTTCCTCCACCTCGTCCAGGACAGTTCCCTGAGCAGACAATGCCTGACTGTAATTGAGGCTTCTCTCCTCCTCCTCCTCCTCTGCTGCCGACGCCTGATCCTTAATGTGAGTCAAAGTTTGCATGAGCAGACGCATAAGTGGGATGCTCATGCTTATGATGGCGTCGTCTGCGCTTACCTGCTGTGTGCATTCCCCAAAACACTGAAGGACTTTACAGAGGTCTTTCAGCTTTGACCACTGCACATCTGACAACTCCATGTCTGCCATCAAACTGCCTGCTTGTGTATCCTCCCACAAATGCATTACAGCCTGCCTCTGTTCACACAGCCTCTCAACCACGTGCATGGTGGAGTTCCACCTTGTTGCAACGTCTATGATTAGGCTGTGCTTGGGGAGATGGAGCGATCACTGCAGCCTCTGCATACTACTTGAGTCTACAGGCGAGCGACGGATGTGCGAGTACAGTCTTCGACTCTTCGTACAATATGGAGCAGGGCTGGTAACTCAGGATAATTTTTAATGAAGCACTGCACCACCAGGTACAAGGTGTGAGCCAGGCAAGGTATGTGTCTGAGTTTTGCCAGGGCTATGCCAGCCACAAGGTAGTCAGTGATAATGGATGTAATTTTGTGGCGGCCATAGCCACAAAATTACGTCCATTATCACTGACTACCTTGCCTGACTCAAGATGTAGACTGCCCAGCCATGACTCAGTTTCTCAATGCAAGTAGTCGGCCAACACCTCCGTGGTGTGTTTGTTGTCGCCCAAAGACATCATCTTTAAAACAGCCTGCTGACGCTTACCACTAGCTGTTCGATAGTGGGACACCTCGTGTGCAACACTGGCAGCTGCGGATGGAGTGCTTGTGCGACTGCGCTCTGTCGATGAGCTTTCTGGAGGAGGAGGAGGGTCGAACACCTACAGTCATCTGTTGCCTATACCGTGGCCTAGGCAGCACTGTCCCACCACCGTTGTCCCCTGTGGGCCCTGCATCCACCACATTAACCCAATGCGCAGTGATAGACATGTAATGGCCCTGGCCATGCCTGCTGGCCCATGCATCTATTGTGAGGTGCACGTTTCCACTCACTAATTGTTTGAGTGCATGAACAATACTGTCTTTCACATGCAGGTGGAGGGCAGGGATGGCTTTTTTGGAAAAGAAGTGCCGACTGCGTAGGTCATGGCGTGGGACAGCGTAGGCCATGAGGTCTCTTAATGCTGCGCTTTCAACCAAACGGAAAGGCATAATCTCTAATGAAATCAGTTTGGCAATGTAGGCATTCAAAGCCAGTGTATGCGGATGAGAGGATGAGTACTTTCTTGTCCGACTCAGAGTTTCTGCTTGGGTGAGCTGGACTTGAGAGCTGAATATGGTGGAATTAGCGGTGGCATGGCGGACTGAGAGGGGGTTGATGATGGTGGAGGTGGTGGTGATGGCCTAGATGCAGCCTTTCTTTTGAAAAACATTGTGATTCCCTGACTGCTTTGGCCTTGTGACGACAGCTCGACATTTCTTGCTGGTGGTGTGCTAACCGGTGGGCTTACAGTGGGGGAACCGATGTAGCATTGCTGGCTACCTTCAGTCGGAGCAGGTGCACATGTGCTACCTGTGGTTTTGTAGTCCGTCCACGCTTGCAAGTGTATGGTGTTTACATTTCTAAGCATGCAACTGGTATTCAAATTTCGGAGATTTTTCTCTTGGCTAAAGGTCCTTCCACACTTCCTACAGATAACCTTTGCCTCATCAATAGGATTTTGGTCAAAAAAGTGCCACACTGCACTCTTCCTACTATGGAAAAAATTTTCAGGGCTTGCACGCTGTGCTAAGTTGACCGTCTGGCCAAGCTGTCCTGCAACTCTTTTTGTTTTTTTAACACGTTTTTGGACTGCTACGGGCCTGCCAGATAACCGCAGCTGTGATATCGTTGCCTGCTGCGGATCCTCTTCCTCTTCTGAGCTATAGCCAGCGGCACCCTCTTCCTCTTCCCAATGGATGCCAATAGGGGTCATCCATCACCTCCTCTTCAATTTCATCTGCAGCTTCCTCTGTGTCAAGTGTAAGGTGGTATAGTATGCGGGAAGGCGCACCTGAGTTTCATCAGGGTCAGAATCTGGCTCAGTAGACAGCGAGGGCAATGCAGTGCTCTGGGTGAATGTACCAGCAGAATCATATAGCACTGGCTGTGCATCAGTGCACTCCATGACATATTCATCTTGGACTGGGGAATTCAGAATTTCACTTGACAAGTTAGGCATGGTATGCGAAAAGAGCTCCAGGAGTAATCAGAAGTGTGGCCTGCCACATCCTTCACTTTTGGTGGGGGTGAAGGACACAAGGAAAGGTGTTGTTCCTGACCAGGAGCCTGCACTGACGACTCAGTGCTTGCATTTTTTGAAAGTTCAGAAGAGGAGGCGATAGTGCTGGAGGCTGTTTTGGCAATGTAAGCCAAAACCTGTTCCTAATGCTCCGGCTTTAAAACTGGTTTACCTACTCCCAGAAAAGGGAGCCTTCCAGGCCTTCTGGAGCCAGATGATGACGCAGCCTCAACATCTCCTGCCTTAGGTGCTATTGTGCTTTTGGCACTACCAGCAGATGCAGCACCACCACCATCAGTGCCAGCTGACCCCACCCGCCCACGTCCGTGACCTCTTCCACCATATTTCCTCATGTTTGGGAAAATGTACCAAAAATACCAGCAGATATATGTTACAGTATGAGGAGCGTACAGCTGTATACGGTGTAGAGAAAAATTAAAATCTCCGTATTTATTTCCGGAGTCACACACAGACGCTCACTCAATATGTATTTGACCGTAATATAAACAACAGATATACAGTACTGTATGAGTAGCGTACAGCTGTATACGGTGTAGGGGAAAATTTAAATTTCCGCATATATTTCCGGAGTCACACACAGATGCTCACTCAGTATGTATTTGACCGTAATATCAGCAGATATACGGTACTATATGAGTAGCGTATAGCTGTATACGGTGTAGGGGAAAATTTAAATCTCCGTATTTATTACCAGAGTCACAGATAGTCAGCATGTACAGTTATATGAAAAAGGTTGGGCACCCCTATTAATCTTAAGCTTAATGTTTTATAAAAATTGGTGTTTTGCAACAGCTATTTCAGTTTGATATATCTAATAACTATTGGACACAGTAATGTTTCTGCCTTGAAATGAGGTTTATTGTACTAGCAGAACATGTGCAATCTGCAATCAAACAAAATTTGACAGGTGCATAAGTATGGGCACCTCACCATAAAAGTGACATTAATATTTAGTAGATCCTCCTTTTGCAAAAATAACAGCCCCTAGTCGCTTCCTGTAGCTTTTAATGAGTTCCTGGATCCTGGATGAAGGTATTTTTGACCATTCCTCTTTACAAAACAATTCCAGTTCAGTTAAGTTTGATGGTCGCCGAGCATGGACAGCCCTCTTCACATGATCCCACAGATGTTCAATGATATTCAGGTCTGGGGACTGGGATGGCCATTCCAGAACATTGTAATTGTTCCTCTGCATGATTGCCTGAGTAGATTTGGAGCGGTGTTTTGGATCATTGTCTTGCTGAAAGATCCATCCCCTGCGTAACTTCAATTTTGTCACTGATTCTTGAACATTATTGTCAAGAATCTGCTGATACTGAGTGGAATCCCGGTGCCGTCATTGGCCACAGAGCCCCAAATCATGATGGAACCTCCACCAAATTTTACTGTGGGTAGCAAGTGTTTTTCTTGGAATGCTGTGTTTTTTTGACGCCATGCATAAAGCCTTTTTGTATGACCAAACAACTCAATCTTGGTTTCATCAGTGCACAGGACCTTCTTCCAAAAAGAAATTGGCTTCTCCAAATGTGCTTTTGCATACCTCAGCCGACTCTGTTTGTGGCGTGCTTGCAGAAACGGCTTCTTTCGCATCACTCTCCCATACAGCTTCTCCTTGTGCAAAGTGCATTGTATAGTTGACCGATGCACAGTGACACGATCTGCCGCAAGTTGATGCTGCAGCACTCTGGAGGTGGTCTGAGGATTGTCCTTGACTGATCTTACCATTCTTCTTCTCTGCCTTTCTGATGTTTTTCTTGGCCTGTCACTTCTGGCCTTAACAAGAACGGTCCCTGTGTTCTTCCATTTCCTTACTATGTTCCTCACAGTGGAAACTGACAGGTTAAATCTCTGAGACAGCTTTTTGTATCCTTCCCCTGAACAACTATGTTGAATAATCTTTGTTTTCAGATCATTTGACAGTAGTTTTGAGGAGCCCATGATGCCACTCTTCAGAGGAGATTCAAACAGGAGAACAACTTGCAAATGGCCACTTTAAGTAGCTTTTATCATGATTGCATACACCTGGCTATGAAGTTCAAAGCTCAATGAGGTTACAAAACCAAAAAATGTGCTTTAGTAAGTTAGTAAAAAGTAGGTAGGAGTATTTAAAACAAGAAAATGATAAGGGTGCCCATACTTATGCACCTGTCAAATTTTGTTTGGATGCAGATTGCACATGTTCTACTAGTACAATAAACCTCATTTCAAGGCAGAAACATTACTGTGTCCAATAGTTATTAGATATATCAAACTGAAATAGCTGTTGCAAAATCTCCAATTTTTATAAAACATTAAGCTTAAGATTAATAGGGGTGCCAAAACTTTTTCATATAACTGTATTTGTCCGTGATACCAGCCGGTACACGGGGTGTATGAGGAGTGAACAGCTCTTTACGGTGTGGGAAAAAATGAACGCAGAAGAAAAGAATAAAAGTATTAGTTGTTGTGAATGTTTTGGAAATGAATTCTGAGCAGAAGCTCCCTTTGGTGGTTATAAACAGTACTGAACCATTCAATGAAGATAGGCAATCAAGAGTCACAGAGTGGCTTGATATAAGGGAGGTTCCCTCCCATCATGGTTGCCTGTGATCAATTGTTCTTGTCTCAACTGTGGTTCCTGGTTCACTTGGAAGCTTGTTGAGTCTTGCCTCTTCTTCTGCTCTCAGATAAGATATTCTCTGTTTTTGTTTTTGTGCTTACCATTTGCACATTTCTCTGCATTTCTGTGAGGTTAGCCAGGTTCCACCCCCTGGGGGGCCTGGGCTCCTCTCAGTTCCGCTGGAGCCACTGTTGTTTGTTCATTTGCCTTTTCCAGTTTTTTCAGTGGCTGCGGCTTAGTTTTCTTACACCATTTAGGGTTTTTTTGGATTGCAGTGAGTATCCTTTTCTGTCCTAGGCAGATTGGGCCCCAGCGTTTGCTCATACTATTTTCTGTCTGTGTCTGTATTTCCTCATGTCTAACCGCCATTACATGTTTGGGGGCTTCCTATGTTCTTCGGGGATCTGCTCCGGGGCAGATAGCTTTCCTCTTTCTATCTTTAGGTGTAGTTAATCTCTCAGGCTGTGACGAGGCGTCTAGGACCAACGTAGGAACGCTCCACGGCTGCCTTTAGTTGTGGTGGTTAGTCAGGGTACTGCAATCCAATAGATTCCAACCTCTCTGGTGTATTGCCGTTTTTGCCTGCTCTCCTCAGCTACCGAAACATAACAGTATCACCGGCCAAACTGAAAATTATATGGTACTCACAGAAGGGAAAAATAGTGTGGAAAGAAAAAAGTCAGAGTTGTCAGAGACTTTTTTCCCTCTTTTTCTCTGGGTGCTGAGGAGGATTTTTTCTCTCAATGGAGTTTGCACAGTTGTCTGGCCGTGTGGATCAGCTTGCCACTGAAGTTCGGAGTATTGCTACCTATCTTGCAGGATTGACAAAACAAGAAAAGAGGGCATACTATGCACCAGGGAACTCCAATAAGTAAAAAATAACCAATTTTATTAGAACACTACAAAGTATCACACTACACAATTAAAAGCAATTAAAAATAAAACAAACAATTCCTAAAAGGGATACATGGCTCCCTGAAACCCATATAAATGTGCAAATATGACAAATGCATATAAAATGTGAATATTAATAGTATCAATGTAAATATATCATAAGAAACACATTGCACAAGAATGTATATGAATATATATATATATATATATATACCCAATCAAACCCCACAGAAATTCTTGGATATAGAATAGCATACATGTAAATAAAGATTGTTCTAGAACCTTAAATGCTAAAAGGTGATGGTATGACCAGATGCAACAATAACAATTAGATTGCAATATAGATGGCACCAATAACACTTTAAGCCTGAACAAAAACCATGCTGATAGAAAAAAATCATCATGTGAATGCAGCATGGAACAGATTGAGCACCTATAAGGTCAATGACCTAAGAAAAAAAGGTGCCCATAGAAGATGACCAAAAAAATAATACCCAGCCTGTGGGGGAGGAAAAGGGGATCAGGGAGGGCAGAGCCCAACGTGTATCGCCACCTCCGTGGCTTCGTCAGGAGCAGTTATAGTGCTTCCCTTGTAGAGTTCAATATTTATAGAACACAAAATAAAGCAAAAACTTACGTCAGCTGAGAACGGTATACAACCCCCGAAGCAGGAAGTACCTGGAGGCGGAAGTGATGCGATCAGGCATCGTGTTCTAAGAGTGCTAAGATGTCTGACAAATGCACTAGAGCGCATGCGCTAATTCGTCGGTGATATCACAGAATTGCAAATGAACAAGATGTATCTGGAGGCGGAAGTGATGCATCATTGACCTTATAGGTGCTCAATCTGTTCCATGCTGCATTCACATGATGATTTTTTTCTATCAGCATGGTTTTTGTTCAGGCTTAAAGTGTTATTGGTGCCATCTATATTGCAATCTAATTGTTATTGTTGCATCTGGTAATACCATCACCTTTTAGCATTTAAGGTTCTAGAACAATCTTTATTTACATGTATGCTATTCTATATCCAAGAATTTCTGTGGGGTTTGATTGGGTATATATATATATATTCATATACATTCTTGTGCAATGTGTTTCTTATGATATATTTACATTGATACTATTAATATTCACATTTTATATGCATTTGTCATATTTGCACATCTATATGAGTTTCAGGGAGCTATGTATCCTTTTTAGGAATTGTTTGTTTTATTTTTAATTGCTTTTAATTGTGTAGTGTGATACTTTGTAGTGTTCTAATAAAATTGGTTATTTTTTACTTATTGGAGTTCCCTGGTGCATAATATGCCCTCTTTTCTTGTTTTGTCATTATACTATTTGACATACTCCAGGTTGAACCCTCTTTTTCAAGGTATTTGGGGTGGTGCCCTCCACTGTGGTTTTTTCCTATCTTGCAGGGTTGCCGGTTGTGGAGCCTAGGATCCCCATGCCAGATTTGTTTTTAGGGGATCGAGCTAAATTTCTGAATTTCAAAAATAACTGTAAGCTGTTTTTTGCCTTAAAACCAAGTCCTCTGGGAACGCAGCACAGCAGGTTCAAATTGTCATCTCTCTCCTGCGCGGCGATCCTCAGGATTGGGCTTTTTCCCTGACACCTGGGGACCCTGTTTTGACTAATGTTGATGCATTTTTTCTGGCTCTGGGGTTATTGTACGATGAAACTAATGTCACTGATCAAGCTGAAAAAACCTTGTTGGCATTAAATCAGGGGCTTGAAGACGCTGAGGTATGCTGTCAGAAATTCCGAAAGTGGGCAGTCCTGACCAAATGGAATGATGATGCTTTGACAGCCCTTTTTTGGAAGGGTCTGTCAGAGAATGTAAAAGATGTTAAGGTGGGTTTTCCTGCTCCCTCTGGTCTCAGTGATTCTATGTCATTAGCGATTCAAATTGACAGACGTTTGCGTGAGCGTAGAGGTATGCGTGGAATAGTGTTGCCTTGTGAACCAGCTTCTGAACCCATGCAGTGTGATATAGTGGCTTCTGGGGCACAGCGTCAAGAGTTTCGAAAATGCAATGGGTTATGTTTCTACTGTGGTGACGCCTCTCATACTATTTCAGTCTGCCCTAAGCGGGGAAGACATTTTGCACGTTCAGTTGTCTTGGGTAGTGTTCAGACTAAATTTCTGTTGACTGTTACCCTGATTTGCTCCCTGTCCACATTTTCTGCTCAGGCATTTGTTGATTCGGGAGCAGCTATTAACCTGATGGATTTTGATTTTGCTAAACGTTGTGGGTTTCCCTTGATACCCCTACGGAAGTCTATTCCCCTACTGGGGATTGATTCTACCCCTTTAGCTGAGAATAAACCCCAGTTCTCTACTCAGGTGATACTGAGGGTTGAACCTGATCATCAGGAGAGTTGCAAATTTTTGGTGCTGTATAATCTACATGACATTATTGTACTAGGTTTCCCTTGGTTACAGTATCATAATCCTGTTTTGGATTGGAAATCTGTGTCTGTAACCAGTTGGGGCTGCCAATGTGTTAATGCCAACACTCCTGTTTTTTCTGCCTCTCCCCAGGCTCAGGATGTTCCTGACTTTTTGACTGATTTTTCTGATGTGTTTAGCGAAAGTAAATCTGCATCCTTGCCCCCATAGGAGCTATGACTGCGCTATTGAATTAGTGCCGGGTAGTAAATTCCCTAAAGGTCGCCTTTTTAACTTGTCTGTACCTGAACTTGACGCTATGCGGTCTTATATCAAGGAATCATTGGAGAAGGGTCATATCAGACCATCCTCTTCACCCTTGTGTGCCGGTTTTTTCTTTGTGGCCAAAAAGGATGGTTCATTAAGGCCGTGTATTGATTATCGTCTCTTGAACAATATCACTGTGAAATATCAATATCCGTTACCCTTGATTTATGACCTGTTTTCCAGGGTGAAAAGTGCTACTTGGTTTACCAAGCTTGACCTCAGGGGGGCGTGTAACCTTATTCGCATTAAGCACGGGGATGAATGGAAGACGGCATTTAATACCCCAGAGAGGCATTTTGAGTACCTAGTGATGCCCTTTGGGCTCACTAATGCTCCTTCTGTCTTCCAGTCCTTCATGAATTACATTTTCAGGGATTTTGTGGATAAATTTCTGATTGTTTATTTGGATGATATCTTGATTTTTTCCAATGACTGGAACTCTCATGTGAAACATGTTCGGACTGTGTTCCAGATTTTGAGAGAGAATGCTCTGTATGTGAAGGGATCAAAGTGTCTTTTTGGCGTACAGAGGATCTCATTTCTGGGATTCATTTTGTCCCCATCTGTTATTGAAATGGACCCGGTCAAGGTTCAGGCCATCTGTGATTGGGTCCAACCTACTTCATTAAAGGCTCTTCAGAGATTCTGGGGTTTTGCCAATTTTTATCGTAAATTTATTGGTAATTTCTCTGTTATTGTTAAACCATTGACTGATTTGACCAAAAAGGGTTCTGATGTGGTGAATTGGCCTCCTGAGGCAGTCTCTGCGTTTCAGGAACTTAAGCAGAGATTCACTTCTGCTCCTGTTCTAGGGCAGCCTGATGTTTCTCTGCCATTTCAGGTGGAGGTTGATGCCTCTGAAATTGGGGCAGGTGCCGTTTTGTCCCAAAGAGATCCAGAGACCTCTAAAAGTAACCCTTGTGCCTTTCTCTCTCGAAAATTTTCTCCAACTGAACGTAATTATGACGTGGGTAATCGGGAGTTATTGGCCATGAAGTGGGCTTTTGAAGAGTGGAGACATTGGCTGGAGGGAGCCAAACATCAGGTGGTGGTCCTCACGGACCATAAGAATCTGGTTTATCTGGAATCAGCCAAGCGACTTAATCCTAGACAGGCCAGGTGGGCCTTGCTTTTCACACGTTTTAATTTTGTGGTTTCATTTCTTCCTGGCACTAAAAATGTTAAGGCGGACGCCCTCTCGAGGAGTTTACTTGCGGACTCTCCTGAGTTATCTGATCCTACTGTTATTTTGAAGGAGGGTGTAGTTCTTTCCACCATCTCGCCCAATTTGAGAATGGCTCTGGAAGGGTGTCAGGAGGATACACCCGAGCGCTGCCCTATTGGGAAATTGTTTGTCCCAGACCGGTGGAAAAAGAGTGTGATGTCTGAGATTCATTGTTCCGCGTTAGCTGGTCATCCCGGAATTTTTGGTACCAGAGACTTGGTTAGTCGGTCCTTTTGGTGGCCTACTTTGTCTCGTGACGTCAGGGAATTTGTGCAGTCCTGCGGGACTTGCTCTCGCTCCAAGCCTTGCTCTCGCTCTAGTGGTTTGTTGATGTCATTGCCTGTGCCCAAGAGACCATGGAACCATATCTCTATGGATTTCATTTCCGACCTCCCTGTTTCTCAGAGAATGACCGTTATCTGGGTGATTTGTGATAGGTTTTCCAAAATGATACATCTTGTGCCATTACCTAAGTTGCCTTCCTCCTCCGAATTGGTGCCTTTGTTCCTTCAGCACATGATTCGGTTACACGTCATTCCTGAGAACATTGTGTCTGACAGAGGAGTCCAGTTTGTTTCCAAATATATGTTGCATAACATTGGTGAATGAAGTTGTGGTGCTATTAGAGTCATATTTAATATTTTGTGTGTCTTCCATGAGCTTGAAGGACTGCATCCATGCAGTTCAACAATGATTCATACAATTTATTAATGAAGTCATCAGGAATAGCAAAGAATGCAGTCTTATATGCCTCCAGAGTTCATCTAGATTCCTTGGTTTTGTCTTCCAAGCTTCCTCTTTCATCCTACCCCAAACATGCTCAATGATGTTCATGTTTGGTGACTGGGCTGGCCCAGTCCTTGAGCACCTTGATCTTTTTTGCCTGGAGGAAATTTGTTGTAGAGATGGATGTATGAGATGGAGCACCATCCTGCTGCAGAATTTGACCCCTTTTATGATTTGGAATATAAGAGGTAGCTAATACTTCTTGATATTTAGGCTATTGATATTGCCTTCCACCTTGCAAATGTTTCGCACACCCCCATAACTGAATGTAACCCCAGACCATGATCTGTCCACCATCAAATTTAACAATTTTCTGGATGTCTTTTGGATCCATACGGGCTCCAGTAGGTCTCCTGCAGTATTTGTGGCTGCTGTGGTGTAATTCTACTGAATATTATCAGAGAAATCCACCTTCTGCCACTTTTCCAGCGTCCAAATGTTTAGCAGGCTGTGGGCCTTTGCAAATGCCACATGATTTTTTATTTGCCTTTTGTTTAGTGCTGGCTTCTGGGCACTGATTCGACCATGGAGGCCATTTTGAGACAGAATCCTACGAACTGTTCTAGTTGACACAGGGACTTGAGGTGACCAGGCCTGTTGGAGCTCTGCTGCAGAGGGAGAGGGGCTTGCTTTGGATTTTCTAACCAACAAACGTTTCTCCTGAGCAGTTGTCTTGCGGGGTCTGCTGGACCTGGGCTTGTCAACACATCTCCAGTCTCTTCAAATCTTTTTTTAATTCTTTGTACTTGACGCTGAGACACATTAAAGGTGCCAGCCACCTCTGCAGTGGATCTGGTCTTCAGCCTCTTGATAATCCAGGCTTTGGTCACAGGGTGGATTTTTGGCAAGTTGTCAAAGTTCAAGTTGCAGTTCAAATGAAGGTATGGGGTGCTGGGTTTCCTTTTATACACACCCTCTAATTAACCGATCATTTATTGAGCACAGGTGAGGATGTAAACTAGAATTGGGTGCATTATATGACCAGGCCACACAACTTTTGTCTTGCCAAAATCTGACCATTCTGTGTCAATTAAATTATCAATATTTCTGCATTAATGCCAATTTATTTTCTTAACCTAAACCACATTTCTGAGGGTTTCAGCTTTCAAAAGAATAATTTATACAACCAATGTATGAATTTAACGTCAGGTTATAAGCTTTTATTTACATAGCATGGATAAGCGACATAACTTCTGTCAGGGAGTGTATCTGGCAAGTGAATTCTTTAATGCAAGCAGCATAGAGGGAATGTACTTCCAAATTTCAAGAAAAAATTCTACAGTACATCCACAACAGTTTCAATTTGAAAGGCTTTGTGGCTCTTATCATTCCACAAGATGACTCTAGTCTGGTACTTTAAAATAATTTCCCCACTGATAGCTTGTGTATGTTTAGAATTATGTAACATCATTGGTGTGATTAATTATTCATACCTATTAGCTGCACAATATATTCATCTTTTTCTTCAACACTTTTGAATATAATGTGTTGTAAGAGTTAAAGGAAATTGTTGAATTGTGTTTTACCTCAAATGTGAAACTACTTGTTAATTGTCATCTGTACTATTTCTCCATTCCATGTGCGGCTAACCACCTGATTGATGATATTGAGTCTCTCTGGCAAGAAAACAACAGCTACACCAATACCACATGCTTTTCCTATTAATTTATCATGCTGCTGATGTAGAGGTGAGATTAGGGACCTACATAACATCTGGGGACTGTAGTCAACATGACACTGTGCCAACACCCACTGGGGTATAGCTACCAATTTGACATAGTTTGTGCCCAGCTAAACAGAGTTGTCAGAAAAAAAATCCTTCAATAACTGTTTGATGGATTGTCTATAGGAAACACCCATATAGTATTATTATTAGTAGTATTATTATTTAGTTATTTATATAGCGCCATTTATTTCATGGTGCTGTACATGACAAGGGGTTACAAACAAAGGAATAAATATTGTTTCAACCAAAAAAATTACAATCACAGACTGTTACAGAGGGGAGAGGACCTTGTCCTTGCGGACTTTCATTCTACATGAGATTGGGAAAGAGACAAGGTGGGGGGTGCCGCAAATCGGGTGGTGGAGAGGCGGCAGCTCATGTGGTGGTGTAGAAGTCACATCTCCGACCACCACGCTCTCCAGTTGACATCTCTTGAAATGTAGTCAAAACATCAAAATCTCTATCTTCAGTATTAGACAATGCATGTCAGCGGCCTGTCAGCAGTCAGCGGTCAACCAGTTAAGTATTAGTAGCAGAGGGCTTGTCAGAATCCTGCCCAGGAACACCAGGCTTCAGTAGTTGCGAGTCCTGTCCCCGTGATCTTCCACGTAATTTTGCTCTGGCTCTTCCAGGCATGATTTCATCATGAAGATTTAGCCTTCGTAATACAGAGACAGAATACAATACAGAGTATAACACCGCCTTAGCGTTCACCCTCCGCTACTCAGACTTTCTATTTGCACAGTGACTGCCTCTAGGTGGATGATGATGATGATGGTGGTAGTAGTTGTAGTATTTAACACAGTCATGAAGCTGCCATAACAACTTTAAACCAAAATCTTTTTGCCGACATCCCCCACTGTAAAATGTGGCCTGTTATTTAAAAAAAGCAGCAGAGTGCTGTATAAAACTGGAGTAACAGGCAGGAAAACACTGGAATACCGGCCTAAAATCCCCAAATTGTAATCACACGGATGTATCAGGCGTGTCACAGATATACCACGCTGTAAAATATATTTATTTTTTATTGGATGCAAAAAAATGCTTGATATAACGAGAGTGACAGACTGGCAAAAAAGGGATTTTAGGCCAAAAATGCCTCAATTTTTGAGACAAGCATGTATGAGGCGTGTCACAGATAGACCCCACTGTAAAATGTGGCCTGTTTTTTAAAACAATGCAACAACATAGTGCTGTATCTAAGTCCAGTGCCACCAAGGACCCCAAAAAAAAAAAAGCCGCAAACTGGCCAAACTTTCAGCACGCACAGGTATGAGCTTTCATGGAGATACCACACAGAAACATGTGTGGCCTGTTTTTTTTTTTTGGGCTAAATACCGGTGTATATAAGTACAGTCACACCCAGGCCAAAATAATAAAACTGGCATACACTGGCCGAACTTTCAGCACGTACAGATATGAGCAGTCATGGAGATTCCACACAGAAACATGTGTGGGCTGTTTTTTTGGGGGGGGCTAAATACTGGTGTATATACAGTAGTGGCCAAAAGTATTGGCACCCCTGCAATTCTGTCAGATAATACTCAGTGTCTTCCTGAAAATTATTGCAATCACAAATTATTTGCTATTTTTATCTTCATTTAATTTGCTTGCAAGGAAAAAACACAAAAGAGAATGAAGTAAAAATCAAATCCTTGATTATTTCACACAAAACTCCAAAAATGGGCCAGACAAAAGTATTGGCACCCTCAGCCTAATACTTGGTTGCACAACCTTTAGCCAAAAGAACTGCGAACAAACGCTTCCGGTAATCATCAATGAGCTTCTTACAATGCTCTGCTGGAATTGTAGACCATTCTTCTTTGGCAAACTGCTCCAGGTCCCTGATATTTGAAGGGTGCCTTCTCCAAGCTGCCATTTTGAGATCTCTCCACAGGTGTTCTATGGGATTCAGGTCTGGACTCATTGCTGGCCACCTTAGAAGTCTCCACTGCTTTCTCTCAAACCATTTTATAGTGCTTTTGGAAGTGTGTTTTGGATCATTGTCCTGCTGGAAGACCCATAACCTCTGAGGGAGACCCAGCTTTCTCACACTGGGCCCTACATTATGCTGCAAAATTTGTTGGTAGTCTTCAGACTTCATAATGCCATGCACACGGTCAAGCAGTCCAGTGCCAGAGGCAGCAAAGCAAAACCAAAACATCAGGGAACCTCCACCATGTTTGACTGTAGGGACCTTGTTCTTTTCTTTGAATGCCTCTTTTTTTTTCCTGTACACTCTATGTTGATGGTTTTTCTTTTGCCTGATCTGACCAGAGAATATTCTTCCAAAACGTTTTAGGCTTTCTCAGGTAAGTTTTGGCAAACTCCAGCCTGGCTTTTTTATGTCTCAGGGTAAGAAGTGGGGTCTTCCTGGGTATCCTACCATACAGTCCCTTTTCATTCAGACGCCGACGGATAGTACGGGTTGACACTGTTGTACCCTCAGAGTGCAGGGCAGCTTGAACTTGTTTGGATGTTAGTCGAGGTTCTTTATCCACCATCCGCACAATCTTGCGTTGAAATCTCTCTTCTATTTTTCTTTTCCTTCCACATCTAGGGAGGTTAGCCACAGTGCCATGTGTTATGTTTTGGTAGCTGAGGAGAGCAGGCAAAAATGGCAATACACCAGAGAGGTTGGAATCTATTGGATTGCAGTACCCTGACTAACCACCACAACTAAAGGCAGCCGTGGAGCATACCTACGTTGGTCCTAGACGCCTCGTCACAGCCTGAGAAGCTAACTTCACCTAAAGATAGAAAGAGGAAAACTATCTGCCCCGGAGCAGATCCCCAAAGAACATAGGAAGCCCCCAAACATGTAATGGCGGTTAGACAAAGGAAATACAGACACAGACAGAAAATAGTATGAGCAAACGTTGGGACCCAATCTTCCTAGATAGAAAAGGATAGGAAGGTCACTTACTGCAATCCAAAAGACCCTAAAAAAATACCAACACACTAATTGCAAAAACACCTGAGATCACACGACCTCTACCACCTAAATTAGTTCTCTGGTGTAACAAAACTAAGCCACAGCCACAGAAAAAACTGGAAAAGGCAAATGAACAAACAACTGGCTGAACTAAACTGAGAGGAGCACAAGCCCCCGGAGGGGACCTGGCAGACCCCCACAGAAGTGCAGGACAAAATGCAAAAAGCAAGCACAAAAAATTAAAAGAAGAAAATGTCTTATCTGTTAGCAGAAGATGCAGGCACGAAACAGCAAGCTTCAAAGTGAACCAGGAACAAAAGTTGAGACCAGAACAATTGATCACCGGCAACCCTGATGGGAGGGAACCTCCCTTATATAAGAATAGTCAGTAACACCTGATCGCCAATCTTCACAATCTTCATTGAATAGTTCAGTACTGTTTGTAACCACCAGAGGGAGCTTCTGCTCAGAATTCATTTCTAGCACATTCACAAGAGTACCCCCCCCTTGAGGAGGGGTCACCAAACCCTCATTTGGGCAACCAGGTCGGTCAGGATGAGCTCTGTGATATGCACGGATGAGTCTTCTAGCATGGATGTCCGAAGCAAACACCCAAGAATTGTCCTGCTGACCATAACCTCTCCACTTAACCAAATACTGGAGTTTCCGTCTAGAAAAACGAGAATCCAATATTTTCTCAACCACATACTCCAGATTGCCCTCAACCAAAACAGGGTCAGGAGGCACAGCCATAGGAACCACTGGCTCAACAAACCTCTTCAATTAGGACTTGTGGAACACGTTTTGGATCTTAAATGTCCCTGGAAGAAGTAAACGAAAGGAAACAGGATTAGGAATCTCCATGATCTTATAAGGTCCAATGAACCTAGGCTTAAACTTAGGAGATGCAACTCTCATAG
>JARQOD010001230.1:77911-104789 GCA_033576555.1 Oophaga sylvatica
AGGGGGGGTGTCCCGGCGCATGAACGTTCTGGGAATCCATGCGATAGCACTATAGGAGAGGCTTTCCCTCATCGGGGTGCGGAGGGTACCCCGGACACAGGAGCGCTTTTGAACCCTCCTGCTGGATTACGAAGAGGAGGGGAGCTGTCTCAGTCGGGTTTAGATAACCCCGACACAGGAGTGTCTCTGTGAACCCCAGGGAGAACTACTGAAAGGAGGGATCTCTTCAAGTTGGACGTCGGGGGACCTTCAGACCTAAGGAGGGATTCTGGAAAACCCATACTGGAAATATATCATATGTGTTGTTTTGGGCCTAGGTGATAGAGCCGGGTTCTGATGAAAGGGAAAAGCTATATAATGTATTAGTGGTAGCAAGCCTAGGTCTTTTGTTTATGCTTTGTTTTTACTGTGTGCTGTGGACTTTAATAAAACTGGTTGCGGGCCAGTTTTTAACCATAATTTCTGTCTGAATGAAACTTTTTCCGTGCCATTTGTCTACCCAGACAGCGTCTCAGAGCTAATACCCCCCTGAAATGTTACAATTGGTGGGAATGCTGGGGCAGCGAGGGCCTGACAGTTAGTCTGGGTGTATGCAGCACAAGGTTAGAGACAGCATTAAAGGTGAAGTCTATTGAAATACAACAGAGAAAAAAAAAAAGGTGGTCAGCAAAACTCTGTTGGGCGTCTTGGAAGACAGTGGCCCTGAAGGGTCTGCAAGAAAAATGTATCACACAAAGCTGAACTTGTTGTGAAAATAACTTGGAAGTGCAGCACAAAGAAAAGTTTTGGACATCTTAAAGAGACAGTACCCTAATAGATTTGCAAGGAAAAAAAAAAAGGGTTTTTCACGCAGAGCTGAATTTTTCTGTGAAAAAAAAAAAAAATGTGAGGTGTATGTCTTGAGTGAAGACTGCCTTGTTAAGACTAGAATTGACAGCAGGATGACAATGGAGGCGCTGTTTGAAAACAAATGGCCAAGTAATGTGCAACAAAGACTGCCGTTGGGAACAGAAATCCGGAAGAGGAGGGGCTCGTTGAGTACCTGGTCAGGCCCACGGACCATGGAAGCAAGCGCATGAGGAGCACCGGCAGCAATTCCTGCAGCAGCAGGGAATAACCGGGTTGTTGGAGCAGATTGCAGCCTCCGCACCGGTCTCAATAATGTTGTGAAGGCACCTGCTTGTCCCGGTAAAGGAGGCGGTAAGACGGTCCCTGGAAAAATACACCTCGGATGTGTGGAGGTGTACTCACTAATTTAGGAACTGGCAGAGAAGGAAATTGCCCCTATCTGAGGGGCCTGATGGTCGGCCCTATTGTTGGAGTGCCCCAAGTGGCCTTGTGACCTGACAAGCAGGACAGCGAGACTATGCCAAGTTGAAAGCGGAGATTCGTACCCGGCTGGGTGTTACGGGCAGCCCAGCCAGGGGAGTTCATGATGGAGATACAGTTGGGGCTGCAGTCACAGGCCGATTATGGATTGAAAAGGGGAGTGAACGTACCCCCGAGCATGTCCTACAGGAAGCTAACAACCCCCGAGCATTTTTCCCTGGGGGTACAGCCGTCTGAGAGGGACTCACTTCAGAGTCCCGGACGTCGAACTCTCCCGGTAAGAGCATTCCAGCTGTTGGGGCATGGGGTATGCTGATAAGCGGGTTCAGGCCCGAGGGGACATGGGTTGGAAGAGTGTGATGGACAGTGTTGTAGATGTCGGAAATTGCAGCCAACTTCCACTAAGGGGGAGCCTATGTCCGTGATTTTTTGCAGATCCCTCTCTCTCTGCGCCGAACCTTGTGGTGTGACCACCGCCAACCGAAGAGACTGGACCACAGGGTCCCCGGTGGTTACAAATGGTTGCTCACGCAGGCCCTCTTTACTAGAGAGCCAGTGACTTCCGTAGTGACAGCCTGATTAAAGGGACTTCATCCCGATAAGCACTTGAGTATGGGTGATCCAGGAGACCCAAAGTTACCCCCGGACGCCGTGGACTTGGTCCCTAAACTCGGGGAGGTTTCTGTGAAGTGGGGGTAGTGAAGAACCTTGCACCCCTTGTTTGTGTAATACTTTCCCCGGTCTAAGGATCTCTGGGGGAAGGGTGATTCTGATGGACAGTGTGATGAAGCCCCTACGAGGTACGCAGTCCCGAGGGGCGGAACACAATGTTATTGGGGGGCCGTTTATCTTGTGTGATAGTGATGATGATATGTCATAGCATGATGATGATATTGATAATAATGATGACTTGATATGATGAAATTCCTTTGAGGTATGTTGGGAGACGAGGATGGTGGTTCTCGGGAACGAGTGTCCC
This sequence comes from Oophaga sylvatica, assembly GCA_033576555.1. NCBI lineage: Eukaryota > Metazoa > Chordata > Amphibia > Anura > Dendrobatidae > Oophaga > Oophaga sylvatica. Next base: position 80,220 of record JARQOD010001230.1, read on the forward strand.
TGACCTGCCTGTGTCCTGTGACAAGGGGGGGGGGAGGCCGGTGCGAGACCCCACTCAAAACGGCACGGAAAATGTAATTGTTCTGAAGAGGTTCCCCAAGAGCCTGGATCTAGGAGGGTTTCCCATGCTGCCTGAACAAAACCTATTATTTAGGGACACTGAAGTCCAGGGAGAGGTCGTGAGTCACTCCTGGTACCTAGTATTGGAGGTTAGTGCTGGGGTTGTCACATGTCACATATTGAGGGAAATTGAAGTTAAGTTGAGGATAACATGTTTTAAATAAGGTTCCCTATCAAGAGTGAATGGGAATGAAGGTCAAACCCGAAAGTGGCCAGATTGGCTGAGAAAAAGGGGTCAGACAGGGGGTAGTGGGAGTGATAATGAACATCTGATCAATAAAGCAACCAGTGCAAATGAGGAAGCATGGTAGCAGAGGAGGTTGAAGTCCTAAAGAAAGTGATGCTGCCTTACACCAGACAGAAGATGCCATTGAGGATGTTTTACTTGGAACAAAGAAGCGTACTTCCACCAAGAAAGGGAGAGACGAAGGCTTCCCTGTGGATTGGGCATAGACTCTAAAACAATGAGGGAAGAGATGACGCTCTGTTACTCCGGCTTGAGTGTGAGACCCGGTGGCGGCGAAAAGACGAGAGTCCACTCAACTACCAGTAAGCTTGACTGGACATGGACTCGTGGCTGCAACACGGTGGAGTCGTTGGGGAAAAAAGAAAGGTCGGGTGAGGTGACACCGACACAGGAAAAGGGGCCCAACGTTCTGACCGGGGGGCGGAGAGGCCTAAAAAGAGGTGAAGCTAGGCCCAAAATCAACTGAAACGGGGTGACTGGCAGAGGGACCGGGGGATCTCTGGTGGGGTGGCAGGTGTTCGACCCCACAAATTTAACAGAGGGGGGCACGGGTAGGCCCTAGAAAGGAGGACGTAGAACCAGGGTGGGGGGCCCGTGAGGAAGCCCGGAATATTTTGGTTCACAGATTAATGTGAGACTTGTGCTAACATTGGAGGCTTCCAGGTGACTTGGAGAGCTGGGGGGTCCATCACCTACAAACCCACCCAAGGGTAGGTCTAAATACCTAGATAAAGTTGTATGCAGAGGGGACGGTGGGTAATGCAGCGGGCTGGCACCTTTTAAGGATCATGTGTTGTTTTGACTGTCCATGTTCCTTCCCCTCAAGCTGACTGGTCACAGAAGTGACATCACACAGTGGTGTGTGTGTGTGTGTTAGGGTATAAAACCCTGCTTAAGGAAAAATAGGATAAGCTAATGATGGTTTACTTCAGGTAAAAGATGAAGCTATGTTGGCTATGACTTGAGCTGTGTTCACTGTCTTTTAGGTTTGTTGACCAGTCCTCGGCTGGATGCCAGCCCTCCGGTCTGGAAAGAGGGGGGGGATATGTGAGCGTGAGAATGTGTTGAATGGGGTGTACATTTCCCTGGGATAAGGAAAATGTGTGGTTTTGTAGACCTATGGTAGGAAAAGGTCACTACACCTTGCATTCATTGCACACTTGCAGCTTAAACCTGAAGCCAATCAGCTGTTAATTAGGGAAGCCAGAAATAGGTGTCTGCGGACACAACTGAGAGCATTTAGCCCTGGACACAGGGAGGGTCCCCTGGCAAAAAACAGTTCCAAGAGTGTTAGAGCTGTCTTTAGCCTGGCACAGGGGGTGTCCCGGGCGCATGAAGCAGTTCTGTGAGAATCCATGCGGATAACTATGAATAGGAGGAGAGCTGTTCATCGGGGTGCAGGAGGTACCCCGGACACAGGAGCGCTCTGTGAACCTCCATGTGATGATTACGAAGAGGAGGGGAGCTTTCACTGGGGTTTAGATATACCCCCGGAAAAAGGAGTGCTCTGGAACCTCCAGGATGAAGACTATGAATAGGAGTGGATCTCTTCAATCTGGACGTTCGGGTGGACCTTCAAACATAAGGGAGGGTATCTGGAAAAATGCATACTGGAACTATATATATGTTTGTTTTGGGCCAGGGATAGAGCCGGTTCCTGATAGAAAGGGAAAAGCTATATAATGTAATTAGTGGCTAGACAACCTAGGTCTTTTGTTTATGCTTTGTTTTTATCTGTGTGCTGTGGACTTTAAAAAAATGGTTGCGGCCGTTTTTACCATAATTGCTGTCTGAATGAACGTTTCCTGCCATTCTGTCTACCCAACAGCGATCTAGAGCTAATACCCCCCTGAAATGTTACAATTGTATATTAGTGTTTACAAGGAAATAAAGGTTTTTTTTTAGTTGCGATATTTTGTTCCCATAGACTTACATGGGACTTCCGGTATCGGTATCGGGTATCACCGATATTTTTAATGGTATTTCGGCGATACCATTCCGATCCGATACTTTTGGATATCGGAAAGTATCGCTCAACCTATTCAAGAATATTCCTGTTCTGTGTTTTCTTTGGGATTTACTGTGGGACAATATTGGTGACCTCCTGATCATCACCCTGGTGTCCACCAGCAGGAACCTCCACACTCCAATGTACTTCTTCATCTCACAACTGTCCATCAGTGACATCTGGTTATCACAGACATTGTTCCCAATATGCTCAACATTTTAATGCATTAATGGGGGGACGGTTACTGTTATGACTGTATCACTCAGTTTTCTTCTTTTTAAGTGCCTCTGAGTCATTTGAGTGTTTTTTCTCTTACTGTCATAGCTTATGACCGATATGTGCCATCTGTAACCCTTTTGCGTTACTCCACCATCATGACAAGTAGATTTTGTGTGTTATTGTCTATGGCTTGTTGGGTGTTGGATTTTCTATTATTTTTTATATACATTGTAAAACTGGGCAAGCCATTTTTTGTGGTTCAATAATATTGACCATTTATTCTGTGACATTCTCCCTTAACTAAACTTTCCTGTTCTGACATCTCATTATCCAATAAGGATCTATTTTATGGCCATTCCAACTGTTATGATCCCAACTTTTGTCATTGTATAACTTACACTTATATAGTTTTAGCAATCTTAAGGATCCCATCCAGTAGTGGTAGACAGAAAGCCTTCTCCACCTCGCAGCTCCCACCTCATTGTGGTCTCCATATTCTACTGGACCATGTTCAGTGTTTATGCTGTCCCAGCAAAGGACAAACATCTACAATCAGTAAAATTTTATCATTGCTATATACTGTCTTTACTCCTTTCATCAATCCAATAATATACAGTCTAAGGAATAAAGATATTAGGAAAGCTGTACAGGAGACACTTCATAAGCAGAAGATCTGGTGACTTTTCCAGATTTGTCTTGATCTATAGGCCAAAGTGAAAAATAAATACGATAATAATAATGTGCTGATAACAGTATATTTACTTACACAGGTCTTACAAAATATAACTTCAAGAACTGTTTTGGTTATTCCACATAATCTTAAGTTTTTTTAGTGCGCTGAATCTGAATATGACCTCCGTTTTGTCATAGACATCACGTTTCCTGCAATTTAGGTAACTATGTTAAATAAGGCTATGCCACAAAATAAATGAAAATAGACTTATAAAATAAATTTTTAATTTCAAATTTTTCAAGAAAATCATTTTGAACTGAAATGAGCTCACTGTCACTAACACCTCACTAAAACCTTTTTTTTTTCCTGGAGGCTCCTCTTGGTACATTAACGCTTGTGAGTAGCATTTGGAATGTCCCTCTGTGCATCCTACATAGTCGCCATCATTGTAAATGCTCCATCTTCCCTGTATCTTTTTAACATCTTTTTAATGTCCTAGAATCATTCATCTAGCTCTTCACTCACAGCTCCCAAATTTTCAGGAAAGTAGTCAAGGTGGGAATGTAGGAAAGCACTTTCACACTCATCAACAACCTAAAGCTTGAAATGCTTTCAGCATTTGTCCTATGATCTTTGTAGTCAGGATATTTTTTTTATTGCCTAAAAATTTCTCTATGACTTTCTTTAAATGCAATCCACCCTTCTTTTTGAGGATCCTTCATGGTATTCACAAACTCTTTATCAGCTGTAAGCCTCTAATGTCTGGTCCGACGAACACACCTTCCTTCAATTTTCCTCCAAGAGGCTGGGAAACTTGAAGGCCAAGAATTTGAATTCATTTCCTATCTCTTGGAAGTGATTTTACAAATTGTTTCATCAACCCAATTTTATGCAGAGAGGTGGTAGAAGAACTTTATAGGAGGTAGCAAAGTTTCTCTGAGGACATTTTCTTCACCGACTGTGACCACCCTTGGCTGCCAACTGTTCAGGGTCCAGTGATTTTGTCTGTCTCGACTGTCCCAGAGACACAGAAAACAAGGGTATTTGGTATACCCAACTTGATGCCTGAGCAGCATGCACAAGACCTTCAAATCCCCAAACACTTACCAACGTGGTCTTTGTATTTAAATTTACAAAGAACCAATTCCAAGTTCTCCCTAGGTTTCTTCAAGTTGTGGAATGACCTACAGGGATGGTACAGTTAAAAACCACCATTGTGGAGTAAAACTGCTTTAAGACTTCTTGTTAAAGAATCTATTAGGACACCATTGCTCTGAATCATGTTGGTTTTTTGAATTGACCCATCAAACCTTCGACATGCAATAAAGTAACTTGTCTTCCTGGGCAAAGTAAGTAATGAACTCCTTTTCAAGTGTCTGAACCATAAAAATGACACTCCTGGTAAAATTAAATTACTGCTTTTGGAGCCTTGATTCGAGTAACTCAGCAGCATCTTTGGGAAGATTCAAGTTCTCTTACTAAATCCTTCATCTTCTCCTGGGAAAAAAATTTTGGTTTTTGCACTATTCTTCAAAGTCAGAACTTGATTCGTCACTTGTTCAGTTATGATTCACCTTCATCGTAGCTAATAGTGATATGAGCGATCAGCTCGCCACTACTCGTTACTCGACCGAGTATCACGGTACACGGTGTACTTGGCGAGCTCCGAATATTCCGAATTACTCGGCGGGAACCGGTCCTCCACCCAGCAACTTTTGGTGGATTAGAGACCCAATCACGCTGCAGGGATTGGGGGGGTCTGCCAGGCAATGAAACGCCGCAGGCATCTTTTGTTGTGGTTGTGAGTGATTGGCTGGCCGCACAGCATCATTAGGGCTATAAGAAACCGGATGCTGCCCTGCTCGCCGTATTCAGCTCCGGATTGAGATAGTGTAGAGAGAACTGCGTCCGAGATAGGTCAGATTTTAGAGATTTCTTAGTAGGTGTGGGGTCTACCATCCAAAACTACTGAAATCCAGATAAACCAACAGTCCCTTCTAAGGACTAATTCCAGAGTATATAGGTTCTGGTGTTAGGTAAGCAGGGGAGTGTACATCACTCTATACACACAGTGCAAGGGCCTGCAGGCACTGTATGTGTGTATATAGATTATTGCATACATCAAGAGGGTCCATTCCCTCCTGTGTTTTGGTGTGCTGCCACCTGTAGATATATTGGCCGTATATAACTAGCCCCAGGTGTAATTGGAATAGAGGAAACAACATTTTTTGGTGTGGTATCTCTGTGCATGCTCAAATTTGACCAGTGTTATGCCACTTTTTTTTGCCCTTGGTATGACTATACTTACAGTGATGGCCAAAAGTATTGGCAACCCTGCAATTCTGTCAGATAGTACTCAGTTTCTTCCTGAAAAATGATTGTAATTACAATTATTTGCTTTTTATCTTCATTAATTTGTCTTCAATGAAAAAAACACAAAAATAATTGACCTAAAGCAAATTGGATAATAATTCCCACACCAAACCCTAAAAAAGGGGGTGGACAAAAGTATTGGCACTGTTTGAAAAATCATGTGATGCTTCTCTAATTCGTGTAATCACAGCACCTGTAACTGACCTGTGGCAATAATTAAATCAAACTTGCAGCCAGTTAACATGGATTAAAGTTGACTCAACCTCTGTCCTGTGTCCTTGTGTGTACCACATTGACATGGAGAAATGAAAGAAGACCAAAGAACTGTCTGAGGACTTGAGAAACCAATTGAGGAAAGCATGACAATCTCAAGGCTACAAGTCCATCTCCAAAGACCTGAATGTACCTGTGTCTTCCATGCTCAGTGTCATCAAGAAGTGTAAAGCCCCATGGCTGTTGTGAATGTGCTAGAAATGAATTCTGGAGCGAAGCTCCCTCTGGGTGGTTACAAACAGTACGAACATTCAATGAAGATTGTGAAGATTTGGCGATCAGGTGTTACTGACTGGTCTTAATAAGGGAGGTTCCCTCCCATCAGGGTTGCCGGTGATCAATTGTTCTGGTCTCAACTTTTGTTCCTGGTTCACTTTGAAGCTTGCTGTTTTTGTGCCTGCATCTTCTTCTAAAGATAAGACATTTTCTTCTTTTTTTTTTTGTGCTTGCTTTTTTTCATTTTGTCCTGCACTTCTGTGGGGGTCTGCCAGGTCCCCTCCGGGGGCTTGTGCTCCTCTCAGTTTAGTTCAGCCAGTTGTTTGTTTCATTTGCCTTTTTCCAGTTTTTTCTGTGGCGTGGTTAGTTTTGTTACACCAGAGAACTAATTTAGGTGGTAGAGGTCGTGTGATCTCAGGTGTTTTTTGCAATTGTGTGTTGTATTTTTTAGGGTTTTGGATTGCAGTAGTGAACTTCCTATCCTTTTCTATCTAGGAAGATTGGGCCCCAACGTTTGCTCATACTATTTTCTGTCTGTGTCTGTATTTCCTCTTGTCTAACCCCATTACATGTTTGGGGCTTCCTATGTTTTTGGGGATCGCTCCGGGGCAGATGTTTTCCCTCTTTCTATCTTTAGGTGAAGTTAGCTTCTCAGGCTGTGACGAGGCTTCTAGGACCACGAGGTACGCTCCACGGCTGCCTTTTGTTGTGGTGGTTAGTCAGGGTAACTGCAATCAATAGATTCCAACCTCCTCTTGTGTATTGCCTTTTCTGCCTGCTCTCCTCAGCTACCAAATCATAACAGTATCACCGGCCTAAAACGATAATTATATGGTACTCACAGAAGGGAAAAATAGTGTGAAAGAAAGAAGATTGTCAGAGTTGGCAGAGATTTTTTTTTTTTTTCCCTCTGTATTTCTGGGTGCTGAGGAGGATTTTTTTTTTCTCTCAATGAGTTTGCACAGTTGTCTGGCCTGTGGATCCAGCTTGCCACTGAAGTTCGGAGTATTGCTACCTATCTTGCGAGGTTGCCTGTTGTGGAACCTAGTATTCCCCATGCCAGATTTGTTTTTTGGGGATCGAGCTAAATTTCTGAATTTCAAAAATAACTGTAATTTGTTTTTTTGCCTTAAATCTAAGTCTCAGGAACGCAGCACAGCAGGTTCAAATTGTCATCTCTCTCCTGCGGGCGAACCTCAGGATTGGGCTTTTTCCCCTGACAACCTGGGACCCGTTTTGAGTAATGTTGATGCATTTTTTCAGGCTCTGGGGTTATTGTACGATGAGCCTAATGTCACTGAATCAAGCTGAAAAAGCCTTGTTGGCATTAAATCAGGGCTTGAGGACGCTGAGTTATACATGTCAGAGACTCCGAAGGTGGGCAGTCCTGACCAAATAGGAATGACATGCATTGGCAGCCCTTTTTTCGGAAGGGTCTGTCAGAGAAATGTAAAGGATGTATGGTGGGATTCCCTGCCCTCTGGTCTCAGTGATTCTATGTCATTAGCGATTCAAATTGACAGAACGTTTGCGTGAGCGTAGAGGAATGCGTGGAATAGTGTTGCCTTGTGAACCAGCTTCTGAACCCATGCAGTGTGATAAAGTGGCTTCTGGGGCACGCGTCATGAGTTTCGAAAACCCAATGGGTTATGTTTTCTACTGTGGGTGATGCCTTCATGCTATTTCGTCTGCCCCTAAGGCGGGGAAGAACGTTTACACATTTCAGTTTGTCTTGGGTAGTATTCAGACTAAATGACTAAATTTTTTGTTAACTGTTACCCTGATTTGCTCCCTGTCCACATTTTCTGCTCACAGGCTTTTATTGATTCGGGAGCAGCTATTAACCTGATGGATTTTTGATTTTGCTAAACGTTGTGGGTTTCCCTTGACATCCCTACGGAAGTCTATCCCCTACTGGGGATCGATTCTACCCCTTTAGCTGAGAATAAACCCCAGTTCTCTACTCAGGTGAAATGAGGGTTGAACCTGATCATCAGGAGAGTTGCAAATTTTTGGTGCTGTATAATCAGCATCACATTATTGTACTGGGTTTCCCTTGGTTACAGTTCTAATCCTGTTTTTTTGGATGGAAATCTGTGTCTGTAACCAGTGGGGCGGGCCCAAGTTTAATGCCAACACTCCTGTTTTTTTTTCTGCCTCCCCCCAGGCTCAGGATGTTCCTGAATTTTGACTGATTTTCTGATGTTTTAGCGAAAGTAAACTGCATCCTTGCCCCCCCTAGGGCTTGACTGCGCTATTGAAAAGTGCCGGGTTAGTAAATTCCCCAAAGGTCCCTTTTTTAATTGTCTGTACGAACAGACCAATGGGTTTAATCAGGGAGTCATTGGGAAGGGTCAATTAGACCATCCTCTTTTACCCTGGGTGCCGGTTTTTTTTTGTGGCAAAAAGGATTTCTTAAGGCCGTGTATTGATTATGTCTCTTGAACAATATCATGGAAATATCAATTCCCGTTACCCTTGATTTCTTTGCCTGTTTTTCCAGGGGAAAAGTGCTACTTGGTTTACCAAGCTTACCTCGGGGGGCATTAACCTTATTCGCTTAAGCACGGGGATAAGGAAGACGGCATTTAATACCCAGGGGCATTTTGAGTACCAATGATGCCCTTTGGGCTCCTAATACTCTTTCCTTTTTCCCCCCTTCATGAAGAATTTTCAGGGATTTGTGGATAAATTTCTGATTGTTTATTTGGATGATATCTTGATTTTTTTCAATATTGGGACTCTCTGTGAAACATGTTCGGACTGTGTTCCAGATTTTGAAGAGAATGCTCTTGATGTGAAGGGTCAAAGTGTCTTTTTTTTTGGGGTACAGGGGTCTCATTTCTGGGATTCATTTTGTCCCCACTTTTTTATTGAAAGTACCCAGTAAAGTTCAGGCCATCTTGATTGGTCCAACTATTCATTAAAGGCTCTTCAGAGATTCTTGGGTTTTGCCGATTTTTATTGAAATTTATTGGTAATTTCTCTGTTATTGTTAAACCATTGACTGATTTTTTACCAAGAAGGGTTCGATGGGTGAAAGGCCTCCGAGGCGTTTTGCGTTTCGGAACTTAAGGAGATTCACTTCTGCTCCTGTTCTACGGCAGCCTGATGTTTCTTGCCATTTCAGGTGGGTTTGAGCCTCTGAATTGGGCAGGTGCCTTTTTGTCCCAAAGAGATCCAGACCTCAAAAGCAACCCTTGTGCCTTTTTCTCTCGAAAATTTTTCCCAACTGAACGAATTACGCGTGGGTAATCGGGAGTTTTGCCCATGAGTGGGCTTTTGAAGAGTGGAAACATTGGTGGGGAGCCAAAACTCAGGTGGTGGTCCTCAAGGACCATAAAATCTGGTTTATTGGAATGCCAAGCGACTTAATCCTAGACAGGCCAGGGGGGCCCCTTTGTTTTTCACACTTTTAATTGTGGGGTTTTTTCCTTTTTCTTCCTGGCACAAGAATGGAAAGGGGATGCCCTCTCGAGATTTTTCCTTGCTGACTCTCCCGAGTTATTGACCTACTGTTATTTTGAAAGAGGGTGAGTTCTTTTCCGCCATCTCGCCCAATTGAGACTGGCTCTGGAAGGTGTCAGGGAAAAACCCGAACTCTGCCCTATTGGGAAATTGTTTTTCCCAGCCGGTGGAAAAAGAGTTGATTCTGAGATTCATTGTTCCCGTTGGGCCGTCATCCGGAATTTTTTGGTACCAGAGACTTAGTTTCGGTCCTTTGGTGGCTTTGTCCTCGTGACGTCAGGGAATTTTGTGCAGTCCTGCGGGACTTGCTCTCGCCCAAGCCTTGCTCTAGCCCGGGTTTTTGATGCCATTGCCTGTGCCCAAAGACATGGACCCAAATCCATGGATTTCAATTTCCGACCCCCTGTTTCTCGAGTATGCCGTTATCTTGGTGATTTGTGATAGGTTTTCCAAAATGATACATCTTGTGCCATTACCAAGTTGCCTTCCTCCCCGAATTGGTGCCTTTGTTCCTTCAGCACTTGGTTCGGTTACACGGTATTCCTGGAACTTGTGTCTACAGAGGAGTCCAGTTTGTTTCCGATTTTGGAGGATTTTTGTTCTAAACTTGGTGTTTCAATTGTCTTTCTCCTCAGCTTTTCATCCCAGACCAATGGACAAACTGAGAGAACAAACCAACATTGGAGACTTATCTGAGATGCTTTGTGTCGTGATCAGGATGACTGGGTCTTTTTTTTTTGCCTTTGGCTGGTTCCCTTAATAATAGGGCTACTCTGCAACCTTATGTCTCCATTTTTCTGCAATTTTGGGTTTTACCCTCGTTTTTTCCAGACAACGGAGCTTTTTTCTGTCCCAGGTGTTGACTCTTGTGGGCTATGCAGAAATTTTGGGGGCCAGGTAGTGGAGAGGTTGTCCTTCTCTAGGAGGGGGCCCAGGGTTTGCCAACCGCAAGGATGATGCCCGGTTTGAAGTGGGGGACTTGGCGGGGCCCAAGTTATCCCAATGAAGTTTGCTTCCTAAGTTTAAGCCAGGTTCATTGGACCTTATAAACTGGAATTCTTAATCCGTTTCCTTTCGTTTTACTTCTTCCAGGACATTTAGATCCAAAAGTGTTCCACAAGTCCAATTGAAGAGGTTTGTTGAGCCGTGGTTCCATGGCTGTGCCTCCTGACCCTGTTTTTGTGAGGGCAATCTGGAGTATTGGTTGAGAAAATATTGGATTTTTCGTTTTTCTAGACGGAAACCCAGATTTGGTTAATGGAGAGGTTATGGTCGCAGGACAATTCTTGGGTGTTTGCTTGGGGGCATCCATGCTAGAAACTCATCCCCTGCAATCACAGAGCCAATCCGACCGACCGGTTGCCCAAATGAGGGTTTGGTGACCCCTCCTCAAGGGGGGGTACTCTTGTGAATGTGCTAGAAATGAATTTGAGCAAAGCTCCCTCGGTGGTTACAAACAGACTGAACAAATTTAATGAAGATTGTGAAGATGGCGAAGGTGTTACTGACATTCTTAATAAGGGAGGTTCCCTCCCATCAGGGGGTTTCCGGGATCAATTGTTTGGTCTCAACTTTTTTCCTGGTTCATTTTGAAGCGCGCGGCCGCTCTTCGCTAACGATAAACATTTTCTTCTTTTAATTTTTTGTGCTTGTTTTTGCATTTTGTCCTGCACTTCTGTGGGGGTTCCAGGTCCCCTCCGGGGGCTTGTGTCCTCCAGTTTAGTTAGCCCGTTGTTTGTTTTCATTTGCCTTTTCCAGTTTTTTCTGGGCTGTGGCTTAGTTTGTTACCCAGAGAATAATTTAGGTGGTAAGGTCGTTGATTCAGGTGTTTTTCAATTAGTGGTTGGTATTTTTAGGGTTTTTTGGATTGCAAAGTGACCTTTCCTATCCCTTTATCTAGGAAGATTGGGGCCCCAATTTGCTCATACTATTTTCTGTCTGTTCGTTTTTCCCTTGTCTAACCGCCATTTGTTTGGGGGCTTCCTATGTTTTTTGGGGATCTGCTCCGGGGGCAGATAGTTTTCCTCTTCTATCTTAGGTGAAGTTAGCTTCTTCAGGCTGTGACGAGGGTTAGGACCAACGTAGGTATGCTCCACGGGTGCCCTTTAGTTGTGGTGGTTAAGGGTACTGCCCAATAGATTCCAACCCTCTGGTGATGCCATTTTTGCCTCTCCCTCAGCTACCAAAACATAACACATGGCACGTGCACCCTCCCTGATGTGGAAGGAAAAGAAAAAAGAAGAGGGATTTTCAACGCAAATTGTGCGGAGGTGGAAAAAAACCTCGATAACATCCAAACAAGTTCAAGCTCCCGCACTCTGAGGGTAAAACAGTGTCAACCCGTAATCCGTCGGCGCTGAATGAAAAGGGACTGTATGGTAGGAACCCAGGAAGACCCCACTTCTTACCCGAACAAAAAAAGCCAGGCGGAGTTTGCCCCAAAAATTCCTGAGAAAGCCTAAAAGTTTTGGAAAATTTCTCTGGTCAAATACAAAAGAAAAAACCATCAACATAGAGTGTACAGGAAAAAAAAAGAGGCATTCAAAAAAAGAACAAGGTCCCTCAGTCAAACTGGTGGAGGTTCCCGATGTTTTGGTTTTGCTTTTTCGCCTCTGCCTGGACTGCTTGAACCGTGTGCGAATTAGAAAGTCGAAGACTCCAACAAATTTTGCAGCATAAGTAGGGCCCAGGTGAGAAAGCTGGGTTCCTCAGAGGTTATGGGTCTCCAGCGGACAATGCCAAAAACACTTCAAAAAGCACATAAAATTTGAGAGAAAGCATGGGACTTCTAAGGTGGCCGCAATGAGTCCAACCTGAATCCATAGAAAACCTGTGGAAGATCTCAAAATGGCAGCTTGGAGAAGGCACCCTTCAAATAAGGCCGGGGAGCAGTTTGCCAAAGAAGAATGGTCTACAATTCCACAGAGCATTGTAAGAAGCTCATTGATGATTACCGAAGCGTTTGTTCGCAGTTCTTTTGGTTTGGTTTGTTAAAACCCAAAATATTAGGCGAGGGTTGCCAATATTTTTGTTGGCCCATTTTTTGGAGTTTTGTGTGAAAAATCAAGGATTTGATTTTTACTTATTCTCTTTTGGTTTTTTTCCTTGCAAGCAAATAAATGAAGTAAAAATAGCAAAAAATTTTTGTGATTCAATCATTTTAGGAAGACACTGAGTATTATCTGCAGAATTGCGGGGTGCCAAATTTTTGGGGCCACACTGTTAACACCTATTTAGCCCCCCCAAAAAAAACAGCCCACACATGTTTCTGTGTGGAATCTCCATGACTGCTCATATCTGTACGGCCGAAAGTTCGGCCATGTATGCCGTTTTATTATTTTGCCTGGGTGTGACTGACTTATATACACCGGTATTAAGCCCAAAAAAAAAAAACGGCCACACGTTTCTGTTGGTATCTCCTAAAGCTTACCGTGCGTGTGAAAGTTTGCCGTTTGCGGTTTTTTTTTTTTTTTGGGGTCCTTGGTGGCAGGACTTAGATCACACTAGGTTTTTCATTGTTTAAAAAACAGGCCACATTTTCAGTGGGGCTATCTGTGACACGCCTCATACATGCTTGTCTCAAAAAATTGAGGCATTTTTGGCCTAAAATTTCCCCTTTTTTTGCCGCTGCCCACCCGTTATATCAAGCATTTTTTTTCATCCAATAAAAAATAAAAATATTTTTACAGGGGGTTTAATCTGTCACCCTGATACCCGGTGTATTACAATTTGGGGGATTTTAGGCCGGTATTCCCATGTTTTCCCTGCCTGTTTTACTCCAGTTTTTCAGCACCTGCTGCTTTTTTTAAATAACAGGCCAATTTTAAGTTGGGGGATGTCGGCAAAAAGATTTTGGGGTTTAATGTTGTTATGGCGCCTCAATGACTGTGTTAAATAAATACAACACTACCACCTATCTCCCACCTAGAGGGCATGCGCAAATAAAAGTCTAGTAGCGAGGGTGAACCTAAGGCGGTGTTATACCTGTATTGTATTCTGTCTCTGTATTAGAAGGTAAACTTCATGAGAAACAGCCTGGAAGAGCCAGAGCAAAATTAAAAGTGGAAATCCCGGGGAAGGACTCGCAATACTGAACCTGGGTTCCTGGCAGGTTCTGACAAGCCCTCTCTTAAAAAATTAACTGGTTGACCCTGACTGTGACAGGCCGCTGACATGCATTGTCTAATACTGAAGAAGGATTTTGTGTTTCGATACATTTCAAAGATTCAATGGAGGCGTGGTGGTGGAGTGTACTTCTACCCACCACATGAGTGCCGCCCTCCAACCCCCCGATTTGCGGCACCCCCCACCCTTTTCCTTCCCAATCTCATTAGAAATGAAAGTCCGCAAGGACAAGGTCCTCTCCCCTCTGTAACGTCTGTGATTGTAATTTTTTTGGTTGAAACAAAATTTATTCCTTTTTTGTAACCCCTTGTCAAGTACAGCACCATGAAATAATGGCGCTATATAAATAACTAAATAATAATACACAAAATAATACTATATGGGTTTTCCTATAACAATCCATCAAAATGTTTTGAAGGATTTTTTTTTTTCTGACAATCTGTTTAGCTGGGCACAAACATGTCAAATTGGTGCTATACCCATGGGTTTGGCACAGTGTCTGTTGACTACAGTCCCGTGTTAGTAGGTCCCTAATTTCCCCCTCTACATCACAGCGATAAATTAATAGAAAAGCTGTGGTATTGGTGGGAGCTGTTGTTTTCTTGCCAGAGAGACTCAATATCATCAACAGGTGGTTAGCCGCACAGGAATGGAGAAATAGTACAGATGACAATTGACAAGTAGTTCACATTTGAGGTAAAACACAATTCAACAATTTCCTTTAACTCTTAAAAACACATTAAATTCAAAACGTTGAAGAAAAAGAAATTATTTGCAGCTAATAGGTTGAATAAATTAATCACACCAATGATTTACATAAATTCTAACTACACAACTATCAGTGGGAAATTATTTTCCACCGAAAATTTAAAGTACCAACTAGAGTCATCTTTGGATGATAAGAGCCACAAAGCCTTTAAATTGAAACGTTGTGGAGACGTGAATTTTTCTCTTGAAATTTGGAATACATTCCCTCTTGTGCTTGCATTAAAAAATTCACTTGCCAATACCTCCCTGACGAAGTTATGTCGCTTATTCCAGCATTAAAAAAAAGCTTATAACCTACGTTAAATTCAACATTGGTTGTATAAATTATTCTTTTGAAAGCTGAAACCCTCAAAATGTGGTTTAGGTTAAGAAAAAAATTGGATTAATGCAGAAAAATTGATATTTAATTGCACAGAAGGGGCAATTTTGGAAAAGACAAAAGTTGTGTGGCCTGGTCATATAATGCACCCCATCCTAGTTTAATCCTCACCTGTGCTCATAAAATCGGTTTAATTAATTGGTGTATAAAAGGAAACCCAGCACCCCATACCTTATTTGAACTGCAACTTGAACTTGAAACTTCCAAAAATCCACCCTGTGACCAAGCCTGGATTATCAAGAGGCTGAAACCAATCCACGCGGGTGGCGGCACTTTAAAATGGCTACGTCAAGTACAAAAAATTTAAAAAAAAGATTTGAAGAGACTGGAGATGTGTTGACAACCCAGGTCCAGCAGACCCCGCAAGACAACTGTCGGAGAAACATTTGTTGGTTAAAAATCCAAACAAGCCCCCTCTCCCTCTGCAGCAAGCTCCAAAGGCCTGGTCACCTCAAGCCCGTTCAACTAGAAAGTTTGTAGGATTCGTCAGGATCCCCGCTGGGTTGGAGCCGATTTACTGCAAAACACTAGGGGAAGCAAGGCAGGTAGCGTAGTCAAAAAGCAGGCCGAGGTCGGTACACAGGAAAGGCAGTGTTTGTAGCAGGGAACAGGCAAATAACTAGTCGGTGGCAGCCGGGTCGGGACAAGGAAAGGCATGTTTTAGCAGGGAAGCAGGCAAATAAGTAGTCAGGTGGCAGCCGGGGTCGGTACACAGGAAAGGCAGTTCGTTAAGAGGAGCAGGCAGATAACGAGTCAGGTGGCAGCAGGAGTCGGTAAACAGGAGACAGTGTTTGTGACAGGAAAGCAGGGAAAAGTTGACTAAAGGCTGGAAGCACAATAACTCGAATGACCACCCACAGGCCAGGTTTATATAGGGTTTAATTGGCAATCAGAGGCCCCAATCAAGAGAGCACTAGGTGTCCAACAGGAAGAACAGTCAATGGTTTCTGGGTTCAAAGGAACTTTGCAGCCAGCAAATAGCTCAGATGGTAGAGCTGCTGGCCAGTGGACAAGAGGTTACGAGTTCCGACTCCTGACAGTACCCCCCCTCCTTCCGGATGGCCTCTGGACTCTCGAGCGGCTTATCCGGGTACCTGGATGAAAGGCCTTGTTATCTAGGAGCATGGACGTTGTCCCTTGGTTCCCATGATTTTTCCTCTGGTCCTAACCCTTTCCCCACGTACCAGATACTGCAGTTTACCTCTGAATTTTCGGGAGTCCAAATCTTATCCACAAAGTATTCTTCTCACCCGGACCCTTTCGGTGGAGGAGGTGCTGAATTCTTCCTGGAAAAGGTTTTCACAAAGGGGGTTTTAGCAAGGATATGTAAACACTGGATGAATCTTTAGATTGTGGGAAGTTTTAAACAAAAGCAACCTGGGTAATTTTTGCAGAAATTTGAAAAGGTCCAATGAATTTCTGACCCAATTTGGAGGGGCACATGTTCTTAAAGGTTTTTTAGTGGCAGCCAAACTTTGTCTCCAACCTGAAGAGCAGGGGGGGCCCTCCGATGTTTATCTGCTGCTTCCTTATTTTTCCTGGGGTTTGAGCAATATCTCTATAATTCCTTCTGGATTCTTTAATTTTGTAAGCCTGTCCATTAACAGCAGGAATGGGAGTGTTCACTGCAGATTAGGGATAAAACTGATGTATCCAAATTAGCAAAAAATGGGGTTTGGAGTAGCGCTTGTATGGAGTTGTTGTAGGCAAACTCGCTGTTGGTAAATTCCACCCATCTCCTGAAAAATAGGAAATGAACAACGGAGGTTTGCTCCAAAGTTTGGTTTTTCTCTCCGTTGGCCATTGGACTAGGAGGAAAGCGGTAGAAAGATCACCGGGCTCCCAAGGCTGTACGAAACTCTTTTCCAAAATTTTGACGTAAACTGAACGCCTTGTCAGAACCACGCGTCAGAATTCCATGTAACCTGATACCTCTTTGACATCAGTTTTCATTTTTTTTCGCAGAGGAATTCCTTCGTTGGAATAAATGGGGGCCATTTTTTGTGAGCGGTCCCTATGCAAGGTCGTCACGTTTGGAAGGGGGTAGCCACAAAAAAACCATGGAAATGTCCCCAAGGCCGGATGGAACTGGGAGTGGTTGCAAGAGTCCAGAGGAGATCGGGGTCTTGTTTCGGGCATTTAAACGGGGTTTAAACATATTTCCTCACGCCTTCCTAACAATTAGGCCACCAAAAGAAACGAAGTAGAACTTTGTTTTTGCAACTCCAGGATGCCTGCCATTTTAGAATCAGGCACTTTTAGGACTTCAAGGCGAGAAGATCAGGTACTATTTTGGTGTTTCTGCATCCAAACCCCTCTTGAATGAAAGATCGACGTCTTCCGAAAAGGGGGTTAAAGGAAAGAGTCCCTTATATCCATCTTTAATTCTTTACTATCCCTAAGTGCAATATTCCCAAAAAATTTTTAGGGCCTAAATGTATCATCTTACTTGACCCCCTATTTGAACCATCCTGGACAGGGCGTAGCCTTGCCATTTCTTGAACCAGGCGGGGGGAAGAGATTATAAAATTGAATCTTGAGAAAAATAAGGCCCATCGTCTTGTCTTGCAACAATTTTTTGCTGTATGGAGGAATTCAAGATTCTTGTGTCCGGAGGACAGTCCAGGGTGATTGGACCTACCAGAAGTGTCTCCACCCGGAGAAGGCAACTTTAAAAAGGCTAACAGTTCTTTTTTACCAAGCGTATTCTTTTCTCGATGACATGGTGGGAAAGAAACGACATGGGTGAAGTTGCATCTTGTCCCCAACTCGCTGAGACGAATGGCTCCCACTGCGAGTCCGAGGCGTCCACTTCGACATAAATGGCAATTTCGATTTGGGGTACTAACAATGGAGCAAGAAAAAGATTTTTCAACTTGTCAAAAGCCTCCTGTGCCTCGGAGACCAGAAAAAGCTTTGGTCTTTTTTTAGTGTGTAAATTGGTGATGACCGTGAAAATTTTTTTTTAAAAATTTTTGGTAAAAATTTGCAAATCCATGAAACGCTGGAAGTCTTTTAAATTTCTTGGAACAGGCCGTCACTACAGCATTGTTTTGCCGGATCCAGCTCAAACTTTGGGGGGAAAATGATATATCCCAGAAATTGGATCTGGTTTGTTCAAACTCACACAGAATGTGGTGGTTCTCCTGTAGGTTCCAAGACCAATGGACGTCTTCGATGTCTTCCAAGGTGTCTGAAAATAAAGAATGTCATCGAGATAAGCCACAACGAATTGTCCAAGAAATCTGAAAACACATTAATAAATTTTTGAAAGGTGGCTGGGGCATTGCAAGGCCAAAGGTCATAACAAGAGATTCAAAATGCCCATATTCGTTCTAAAGGGGCGGTCTTCCACCATCTCCTCGAATCCGATGAGGTTGTAACCCCTCAAGATCCAGCTTCGAAAGAATTTCGCAGAACAGTCTCCAAATAGTTTCAGAATCAAGGGTAGGGGGGTACGATTTTGACTGATATTTTCTTCTTGTAGTCAATACATGGCCGCAGAGTGGAGTCTTTCTTTTCAACAAAAAAAACAGGGGGCCCCACTGGGTGTGGAAGGTCAATAAAGCCTTTCCTAAATTTTCACCGGAACTTTCTTAATACCTTCAATTCAGGTTCGGAAAGATTGTAAATCCGTCCAAATGGAATGGTTGCTCCTGCAGCAACAAGGGACAGTCGTAAGGAGGTGAGGAGGAATTGACTGCTTTCTTCTTACTGAGACACAGGAACTGTGATATTGAGGGGGATTTCTTTCCTTCTCAGCAAAATCTCAGGATTTGGACTTGTTGGAAACGGGGGTTCCTTATGACAATTAATTCTTACAGTTCGATGGAAAGGTATGGCCTTGATGCCCATTGATAGAAGGTTATGGACTGAAAACCAGGGATCCCTAGAATTAACCGGAAATTTCGGAGAGAAAAAGGGGAAACGACGTTTCAGAGACCGGGTCGATACAAATTCCAGTTCGATTGTCTCAGCGTGACAGGTCCAGAAGACAAAGGTGATCCATCCCCATTCCATTTCAAGGGTGGATTTGTCCTACGGAAATAATTATCACGTGTAAATTTTAAGTCCAAAAAAATTTTCCCCCTCTCCCAATCCAACAGGCGGCATTGTTTTTTTGGGTGCCCATTACAACCTGAAGGGGATTACAAAATAAATGTGGGATGTATTTTGTCTTTTTGGCGTTACTGATGAGTATCTGCAAGATGGAACCGACGGGAGAAAGGCCGATTGCTGGCGACCTGTTGTTGGTAAAGGCTAAGTCCTTTTGTTAGGACATTGATGGAATGTCCAGGGGTCCCCACAATAGGGCAGAGTGTTCTGCACGTCGCCTCCCTTCTCCTGTGCAGAGGTGGTTTCGGATGACTCGATCTGCATGGTTAGACACAACTTGCGTTTTTCTTGGTGGTCTGATGCTGAAAATGAAAGCCAGGGATTCCCAAGTCTCGCAGTCTCTCCTTTCTCTTTCAGTAAGTCCTGGTCAATCCGGATACAATTGAATTAAGCTCCAACGGTCAAGGGGTTCAACCCGGCAAGCTCGTCTTTCATGGTTTTGATAACCCCGTCGAAATTGACTTCTCTGGGGCCCCCGGGGTTCCAGGTGGTGTCGGCCACCCAGCGACGGAACCCGATTTTTATTCCGCAACAGAGCGACGTCCTTGGCGCAAATTATGTAATTTGGGTTTCCTGTGGCACAGCGGTTTGGGTCACAAAAACTTGATTCATAGCTGCGATGAAAGCTTCAGGTCATTTAAGGAGGCATAGTCTTTTTTACATAAGGGAAGCCCAAAAGAGCTTCACCGCAGGATTTATATGAAAAAAAACTTTCTTCCTCTCAACGGTAAAGGGAGCAGGTTGCATCGGAAGTATTGCGGCATTGATGAGGAATCCTCGGTACCTTGCGATCCCCAAACTTTGCAGGGCAGCGGCACCCCGCGTTTGATTCGGACCCTGAATTGCGCACTCCAATAGTTGTTTTTGTAGCTCAATTTACTTCCTGTAATCACAGTGAAATCGTTTGTAACTTGGCATATTTTCCTTAGAGTCATACAAAAACTTTGAAGCTCCGTAATTCCGCCTCAGGGGTGCACAGCGATCCATTTTGGCGCAGATTTCTGTCAGGAACCCGCTGGGTTTGGAGCCGATTTACTCAAAAACCTAGGGGAAGCAAGGCAGGTAGGTAGTCAGAAGGCAAGGCGAGGTCGGTACCAGGAAAGGCAGGTTTGTAGCAGGGAAGCAGGCAAATAACGTAGTAGGTGGGCCGGAGGTCGGTACACAGAAAAAGGCATTTTTGTAGCAGGGAGCGGCAAATAATATCAGGTGCAGCCCGGGTCGGTCACAGGAAAGGCAGTTCGGTAGCAGAGAGCAGGCAGATAACGTATCAGTGGCAGCAGGAGGTCGGTACAAGGAAGCAGTGTTTGTAGCGCAGGAACAGCAGGGAAAGGCTTGAAAAGTGGAAGACAATAATTCGAATGAAAAAACCCCACAGGGCCAGGTTTATATAGGTGTGAATTGGGCAAAAAGGGGGCCCAATCAAGAGAGCACTAGGTGTAGCCAATCAGGAAAAAACTCAAGGTATTGGGTTAGCAAGGAATTTGCAGCCACAGAATAGCTCAATGGTAGATCTGGCCAGTGGACAAAGGTACTGGTTTTGGACCCAAAGTTCTGTCTCGAAATGGCCTCCATGGTGAATCAGGCCCAGAAGCCACACAAACAAAAGGCAAATAAAAAACCATGTGGCATTTGCAAAGGCCCACAGCCTCTAACATTTGGACGCTGGAAAAGTGGCAGAAGGTGGATTTCCTGATAATATTCAAGAATTACACCCAGCAGCCACAAAACTGCAAGGAACCTATGGAGCCCGTATGGACCAAAAGACATCCAAAAATTGTTAAATTTGATGTGGACAGATCTGGTCTGGGGTTACATTCAGTTATGGGGGTGTGCGAAACTTTGCAAGGGGAAGGCAATATCAAAGCCTAAAATATCAAGAAGTATTACTACCCTTAAATTCCAAATCATAAAAGGGGAAATTCGCAGCAATGGTCCCACTCATCATCCAATTCAACAACAAATTTCCTCCAGGCAAAAAAGATCAAGGGTCAAGACGGGCCAGCCCAGTCACCAAACATGAACATCATTGAGCATGTTTGGGTAGGATAAAGAGGAAGCTTGGAAGACAAAACCAAGGAATCTAGATGAACCGGAGGCAAAAGACGCTTTTCTTTGTATTTATGCTTCATTAATAAATTTATGAATCATTGTTGAACGCATGGATGCATCCTTCAAGCTCATGGAAAGACACACAAAATATTAAATATGATCAATCACCACAACTTCATTCCCCAAAATGTTTCAACATATATTTGGAAACAAAGGACCCCTTGTCAACACAATGTTCTCAGGAATGAACGTGTAACCGAATCATTGCTGAAGGAACAAAGGCACCAATTCGGAGGAGGAAGGCAACTTTAGGTAATGGCACAAGATTATCATTTTGGAAAACCATCACAAATCACCAGATAACGGTCATTCTTGAGAAACAGGGGGTCGGAAATGAAATCCATAGAGATATGGTTCCATGGTCCTTGGGCCAGGCAATGACATAACAAACCACGAGCAGAGCAAGGCTTGGAGCGAGAGCAAGTCCCGCGGACTGCACAAATTCCCTGACGTCACGGACAAAGTAGGCCACCAAAAGGACCGACTAACCAATCTCTGGTACCCAAATTCCAGGATGACCACTAACCGGAACAATGAATCTCAGACATCACCTCTTTTTCCACCGTCTGGAACAAACAATTTCCCAATAGGGCGCGCTCGGGTTTACCCCTGAACCCTTCCAGAGCCATTCTCAAATTGGGCAGATGGTGGAAAGAACTACACCCTCCTTCAAATAACGCAGGTCAGATAACTAGGGGAAATCCGCAAGTAAACTCCCGAGAGGGCGTCCGCCTTAACATTTTTGTGCCAGGAAGAAAGAAACCACAAATTAAAAAAACGTGTGGGAAAAACAAAGGCCCCCCTGGCCTTTAGGATTAAGTCGCTTGCTGACCAGAAAAACCGATTCTTTTGGTCCGGAGGACCACCCCTGTGTTTGGCTCCCCGAGCCAATGCTCCACTTTCAAAACCCACTTCAGGCCAATAACTCCCATTACCCCCGTTAATTACGTTCAGTTGGAGAAATTTTGAGAAAAAAAGGCACAAGGGTTACTTTTTAGAGGTCCTCGGATCTCTTGGGGACAAAACGGCACCTGCCCCAATTTAGAGGCACAACCCCCACCTGAAATGGCAGGAAACATCAGGCTGCCCGTAGAACAGGGAAAGTGAATCTCTGCTTAAGTTCCTAAACGCAAGACTGCCTCAGGAGGCCAATTCACCACATAGAACCCTTTTTGGCAATCAGTCAAGGTTTAACAATAAGGGGGAGAAATTACCAAAAAAATTTACATAAAAATTGGCAAAACCCCAGAATCTCTGAAGAGCCTTTAATAAAATAGGTTGGACCCAATCACAGAGGCCTAACCCCTTTACCGGGTCCCCTTTCAATAACAGATGGGGAAAAAGAATCCCAGAAAAGAAGATCCTTGTACGCCAAAAGAACTTTGATCCCTTCACATACAGACATTCTCTTCAAAATCTGGAACACAGTCCGAATGTTTACATGAAGTTCCAGTCATTGGAAAAAAATAAGTAAACTCCAAATAAAAATCAGAAATTTATCCACAAAATCCCTGAAAATGAATTATGAAGGACTGGAAGACAGAAGGAGCATTAGTGAGCCCAAAAGGGCATCACTGGTACCAAAAGCCTTTGGGTATTTAAATCCGTCTTCCATTATCCCCGGCTTAATGCGAATAAGGTTATCCCGCCCCCCTAGGTAACTTGGAAACCAATAGCATTTTACCCTGGAAAACAGGTCATAAAAAGGGTACGGAAATTTTGATATTTACAGTATATTTTCAAGAGACGTAACAATACACGGCTTTAATGAACACCTTTTTGGCCACAAAGAAAAAACCCGCACCAAGGGTGAAGGTTTCGGATTCCCCCAAAAGCTCCTGATATAAGACCGCAAGCGCATTTCAGGTACAGACAATTAAAAAAAAGCGACCTTTAGGGAATTTACCTACCCCGGCACTAATTCAAAAAGCGCAGTCATAGCCCAGGGGGAGGCAAGGATGCGATTTCTTTCGTAAAACATCAGAAAAATCAGCAAAAAGTCAGAACTCCACCTGGGGGGCAGAAAAAACAGGGTGTTGGCATTAACACATTGGCAGCCCCAAGGTTACAGACACAATTTCCAATCCAAAACAGGATTATAGACTGTAACCAAGGAAACCTAGTACAATAATGTCATGTAATTATACAGCACCAAAAATTTGCAATCTCCTGGGACAGTTAACCCTCTTATCATGAGTAAGAATGGGGTTTATTCTCAGCTAAAGGGGTAGAATCAATCCCCATAGGGAAAGACTTCCGAGGGGTACAAGGGAACCCACAATTAGAAATCAAAATCCATAGGTAATACGTCCCGAATCAACAAAATCCTGAGCAGAAAATGTGGCGGGACAAATCAGGGTAACGTCAACAGAAATTTATCTAACAACCCAAAAGACAACTGAACGTGCAAAATGTCTTCCCGCTTAGGCAGACTGAAAAGCAGAGAGGCGTCACCACAGTAGAAACAAAACCCATTGCATTTTCTAAACTCTTGACGCTGTGCCCCAGAAGCCACTATATCACACTGCAGGGTTCAGAAGTGGTTCACAAGGCAACACTATTCCACGCATACCTCTACGCTCACGCAAACGTCTGTCAATTTGAATCGTAATGAATAGAATATTGGACCAGAGGGAGCGGGAAACCCCTTAACATCTTTTTACATTCTCTGACAACCCTTCCAAAAAAGGCTGTCAAAGCATCACATTCCATTTGGTCGGATGCCCACTTTCGGAATTTCTGACAAAAATCAGGTCTTCAAGCCCTATTTAATGCCAACAAGGCTTTTTTTGCTGATCGTGCATTGTTTCACGTACAATAACCCCAGAGCCAAAAAAATGCTCGACATTAGTCAAAACAGGGTCCCCGTGTCGGAAAAAAAACCCAATCCTGAGGATCGCCGCGCAGCAGAAGTACAATTTGAACCGCTGGCTGCTTCCCGAACTTAGGTTTAAGGCAAAAAAAACCTTTACGTTTTTTTGAAATTCAGAAATTTGCTCATCCCTAAAAACAAATCTGGCATGGGGATTAGGCCCACAACCGCAAACCCTGCAAGATTGGAAAAAAAACCCAAGTGGAGGGCACCACCCCCAAAAAACCTTGAAAAAGAGGGTTCAAACCGGATATTTTCAAATTATAATGACAAAACAAGAAAAGAGGGATATTAGCACCAGGGAACTCCAAAAGTAAAAATTAACCAATTTATTAGAACATACAAAGTATCACATAACAATTAAAAAAGCAATTAAAAATAAAACAAACAATTCCAAAAAAAGGATAATATCCCTGAAACTCATAAGATTGCAAATATGACAAATGCAAAAAATGTGAATATTAAAGATCAATGAAATATATTAAGAAACACTTGAAAGAATGGTAAAAAATATTATATTATAAATACCCAATCAAACCCCACAGAAATTCTTGGATATAGAAACAACAGTAAATAAAGATGTTCAGAACCTTAAATGCTAAAAG
>JARQOD010001231.1:0-104781 GCA_033576555.1 Oophaga sylvatica
AACCTCGCAGAAGAATGGCAGACCTATCAATGATCTTACTTTGAAATGACAGTTCAAATGAGCCCACACGCGGGTGGGCTAGTTTATAGGGCATCCGAGAATTCCATTTCTCGGGTTCTGTTGGAGTTACGGGTTTACCAGTACAACGGGACCGTTGCCTGTCAGGCGCATGTTTCACAACAGTACTTTCGTGTTTCTAGCGGACGCTCCCACCGTGTTATTAACCAAAACAGAATGCAGTCTCCAAAATGGCTGCTAGTGTAGGAGCAGCACATGTGCTGACAATGGGGGACCCCTGCGGTGAAGCGGGAAAACTTCCAGCACTGGCAGCTCACATTACACTGCCTGAGTGCAGGCTGGGGGGGGTTGGTGAGAAGTATGAGAGCTGCAGAGAGAAGGAGGGGGCTTTGCTTTGTGGGCTTTCCGCAGTACAAAAAAAAAAGATGAGGACAGCAATTCCAGCACAGCACTCATCACAATGATGTTGATGTTGATGATGATGGGAAACTGATTGTGTTACCTGCTAATGCTTTGCGAAGTGATGATGCAACTGATAACCTTTCTTTCCCTAGGACTGATGTTGATAGTGATGTATCTGTGCCATCTGAATCTGTTAACCCTTTCTCTGAAGTGGTAGATGTGTCCACAGGTACAGGAGCGTTCAGTCCCGTCGCTCTGCGGAGTGAGACGGCTGAGGAACCCCTAGCAGGAGCAAGCGACAGTGCTCAAGGAAATGGGGAGGTGCATGGGAACCGGGAGGAAGGTGACGCCATGACACTGACCAGTGCCACCGAGGAAGGTAACTGGCCCATAAGTAGCACTGCTCCTGAAGTGTTGGGGGTGGATGGGGAGGTAGAGCCCATAGCAGCGCAGGCTGATGGGTCTATAGAAATCCCCGGGGAGACTGCATATGTAGCTGCTGTCACCCGCAGTCAGAGTGCCCGAATCGCAGGTAGCGCCCTGCCATCTGGACCCTCCTCCGCTACAGGAGAGACTGAATCAGAGGTGGACCCAGAGCCGGTCCCAGAGGGTCCCAGTGAGGAAGGAACCCTGACGTCCCTTCTGGCTGCCTCCAGCCAGGAGTTCCAGGCCGCTCTGCACTCAGATGCGAGCCTGGAGAACTTGAGGCACCTCGCCGAGACGCCCACCTCCGTGACTGATAAGGAGAGGGTGTTCTGGGAACGAGGAAGGTTGTACCGGGAGACAGTACCCGGAGATTCCCAAAAGGAGTGGTTGAGGGAAAAAACAGCTGGTCGTCCCGCACCAGTTCTGAGGTGAGTTGTTGAGGATTGCCCATGAGATTCCACTCGCTGGACACTTGGGGATCAGCAAAACTAAGGCACGGCTGTCTCAACACTTCTATTGGCTTAAGATGGGGACAGATGTGACTAACTACTGCCGCTCCTGTATCACCTGTCAAAGAGTGGGGAAGGCGGGTCCTGCTCTTAAGGCTCCCCTGATCCCATTGCCAGTGATAGAGGAGCCTTTCCAGAGGATCGCGGTGGACATTGTGGGCCCGCTGGCCGTCCCCAGCAGCTCTGGAAAGCAATACATCCTTACTGTGGTAGACTACGCTACCCGGTACCCGGAGGCAGTAGCTCTGTCCTCAACTAGGGCAGATAAGGTGGCGGATGCACTGGTGACCATCTTTTCACGGGTAGGATTTCCCAGGGAGATGCTTACCGATCAAGGGACCCAATTTATGTCTCGCCTAATGAAGGCTCTCTGCAGCAAAATGCAGGTGACGCGTATGGTATCGAGTGCGTATCACCCACAGACCAATGGTTTGTGTGAGCGCTTTAACGGTACCCTCAAACAGATGCTCCGCATGCTGGTTGAGACCCAGGGACGCGATTGGGAGCGGTACCTCCCACACCTGCTATTTGCCTACAGAGAAGTCCCGCAGGCCTCGACGGGGTTCTCCCCCTTCGAGCTCCTGTATGGTAGGCGAGTCCGGGGACCCTTGGGTTGATAAGAGAATCCTGGGAAGATGAGCCAAACCCCACGGAAGTGTCCATCGTGGATTATGTCATGCGCTTCCGCGACAAGATGCAGACCTTGACGCAGTTGGTGCATGACAACATGACGCAGGCTCAGGCTGACCAGAAGCACTGGTACGACCAGAACGCCCGGGAGCGGACCTACCAGGTGGGTCAAAAGGTGTGGGTGCTGGTCCCCGTACCAAAGGATAAGCTTCAGGCAGCCTGGGAAGGCCCGTACGTCGTGCACCAACAGCTCAACCCAGCCACCTACGTGGTCATGCTTGACCACACTCGGGGTAGGCGCAAGGCCTTTCACGTCAACATGATGAAGGCCCATCACGAACGTGAAGCCTGCGTCCTACCGGTCTGCAATCTGCCCGAGGACGGGGAAGAGGATCCCCTCCTGGACATGCTGGCCCAAGCCCAGGCCAATGGGTCCATTGAGGACATGGAGGTAAATGCCTCGCTAACCGTCTCCCAGCGGTTGCAGTTGCTGACCACTCTGGAACCCTTCCGGGCCGAGTTCACAAACCGACCCGGAAGGACCAAGTTGGCGGTCCACGAGGTGGACACCGGGAATCGCGCCCCGTTACGGCGGACACCTTATCGGATCTCTGAGGAAGTGCAGCAGATTATGCGCCAGGAGATCCAGGAGATGTTGCAGCTGGGGGTGATCCGGCCGTCCAAAAGCGCGTGGGCCTCACCTGTAGTTCTCGTGCCAAAAAAGGATCGGACCACCCGGTTCTGCGTGGACTACAGGGGGCTCAACGCCATCACTACCTCTGATGCGCACCCAATGCCACGCATCGAGGATCTGCTGGAGCGGTTGGCGAATGCCAAGTACATATCCATCATGGATTTAAGCCGGGGATACTGGCAGATTCCCCTGAGCCCTGAGGCGCAGGAGAAATCCGCCTTTATCACCCCTTTTGGACTGTACGAGTCCACGGTCATGCCTTTCGGCATGAAGAATGCCCCTGCCACTTTCCAGCGGATGGTCAACCACCTGCTTCAGGGACTGGAGGAGTACGCTGTGGCGTACCTGGACGACATTGCCATCTTCAGTTCCACCTGGGAGGAACACCTTCAGCATCTCCAGGAGGTGCTCAAGCGTATTCACCTGGCAGGTGTGACCATCAAGCCGGGAAAATGCCAGATGGGCATGAGGGAGGTCCACTACCTGGGGCACCGGGTAGGTGGGGGTTCCATGAGTCCAGAGCCCGAGAAAGTGGACGCGATCGTGTCCTGGCCCACCCCCAGGACCAAAAAGCAGGTGAAGTCCTTCCTGGGCACTGCAGGGTACTATAGGCGTTTCGTACCGAACTATAGCGCCATTGCAAAACCCTTGACGGACCTCACCAAGGGCGGTCTACCCCAAACAGTCAACTGGACAGATGGCTGTGAGGCGGCATTCCGAGCTTTGAAAACAGCCCTGTGCAGCTCTCCAGTGTTGAAAGTCGTCGACAGCAGTCGGCCATTCCTGGTACAGACTGACGCCAGCGAATTTGGCCTCGGTGCTGTACTCAGCCAGGTTGATTCGGGGAACCAGGAGCACCCCGTGTTGTACCTGAGCCGGAAACTTCTGCCAAGGGAAGTGGCATACTCCACCATCGAGAAGGAGTGCCTGGCCATGGTCTGGGCACTGCAACGTTTGCAGCCCTACCTGTACGGGCGCACCTTCAAGGTGGTCACCGACCACAACCCTCTTAGCTGGCTGCACACAGTGTCCGGAACCAATGGTAGGTTGCTATGCTGGAGCCTTGCCCTACAGCAGTATGATTTTGCCGTACAACACAAGAAAGGCAGCGAACATGGGAATGCTGATGGGTTATCACGACGTGGCGAACCCGCTGAGGTGCGCATGTCGGATTACCGACAGGTCATGCCTCCGTAGCGCCCTCTAAAGGGGGGAGGTGTGATGATACTGGAGCTCCATGTCTTGTGCTGTTGCTAGAACTACAGTCCTCATCCTGTTTTGTACTGACAGCCCACGGAGCCAAGTTTCCCCCTCCCTCTCTCATGCTTCCCATCAACCCCCTCCAGCCTGCACTCAGGCAGTGTAATGTGAGCTGCCAGTGCTAGAGTTTTCCCGCTTCACAGCGGGGGTCCCATTGTCAGCAACATGTGCTGTCCCTACACTAGCAGCCATTTTGGAGACTTCATTCTGTTTTGGTTATAACACAGTGGGGATTTGCGTTAGAAACACGAAAGTTACTGTTTTGAAGCCTGTGTCCATGGGCATCGTTCCCGTGGTACTGGTGAACCCGTAACTCCATCAGAACCCGAGAAATGGAATTCTCGGATTTCCCATGGACTAGCTCAGCCAAGTTTGGACTCATTTGAACTGTCATTTTAAAGTAAGATCATTGATAGGTCTGCCGT
This sequence comes from Oophaga sylvatica, assembly GCA_033576555.1. Taxonomy (NCBI): domain Eukaryota; kingdom Metazoa; phylum Chordata; class Amphibia; order Anura; family Dendrobatidae; genus Oophaga; species Oophaga sylvatica. The sequence goes on from JARQOD010001231.1 coordinate 4,365, forward strand.
TATTCTGCTAGGCTCACAGGACGAGTTATGGTCCTTATGACTTTCAGAGCTCAAATCGTACACTTCTGTCCCTGGGAGGTGGCCAGAAAAACCCTCCCCTTTTCGTGAGGTCAGCAGCCCCAGGTATAAGTCTGGCAGTGAGCCCCCCTTTCTCAGTCCTTGCTGTGATGTCCTGACTAAGAGATCTGCAAATGAACTATGACGTGTGGCTCCTCCCCCCAGCCTGGCTTGCCTGTAAATGATCTAACTATCATGTGAGTCTTTCATTCTTAATCCCGTTTATTTTATAACTGCATTTGTACATAACTATATTGCCTCAGTTTGTTCCATCTTTTTTTATATTGTATAAGCACTGCCTTTTTTTTAAGGAATAAACCTATAAATTTATTAGTTTGTTTCTCCTGCTCTATAAACGAATTTGCACGTGCCTGAAGCACTACGCTACTGTTTTGGGGTTGCTACAGACCCTCTTGATAAATTGTTCAGTAAGAAAAACCGTAGCTGGTGGCAGCTTAAAAGAAGGGGGTGTTAAGTGTTGACATATGGGGTGGCGTTGGCAGTGACGGAGCGGGTATTATAAGTGTATTACCCGGCTGCGGCTCGGAGTAATTATAATTCCCTCACTGCAGCGTGCCCAATAGCCAGCACACATCCAAGTGACCCGTCTGGCGACTGATTATCCTAGGTGCAGTTCCCTGACTGACCTGAGGGTAAGGGGGCGCCAGAGAGCTGCAAGTTCCTAAGTGGAAGTGGGATAATTATAAATCCCTGCAGTTTACCGGGTCGGACGGCAGCAGCCGTCGTGTGTGTGCACCGTTTCATCACAATCATCATCATCACTGCCTCCCCCCACCACCATCACACATACAGCACCCAGGGCCGGCTCCAGGTTTTTATGGGCCCCGGGCGAAAGAGCCTCAGTGGGCCCCTTTAACACAGACCACGATTCATGATGCACAGATACGGCAGAGAAATATAGGTACAGTACAATGCCAAATACTTCTCTTCTTCCATTACATGAGTGATATCTATTGTAAATTCTACAATAGCTCAAAAACCGCCAGATCCTCACAGTGCACAGTACAGACTCTACAGTACAGTCCTCCATACAATATTATGGGCACCACATAGTCTCCCCCTCATCAGCCATATAATACCCCATGCAGGATGTCACCCACCATCCCCATATAATGCTCCATACAGAATACTGGACCCAAAATAATGCTCCATACAGAATACTGGACCACATATAATGCTCCATACAGGATACTGGTCCCCATATAATGCTCCATACAAAATATGTAGCTCTCCTCTGCGCTGTGCTGCGTTCTGAACTGTTACGGCTCAGGAAAGGGCGCCGTGGAAAGACTCCCCATCATCATCATTGCCTCCCCATCATCATCATTGCCTCCCCATCATCATCATGGTCTCCCCATTATCATCAATGCCTGCCCATCATCATCATCGTCTCCCCATCATCATCATTGTCTCCACATCATCATCATGGCCTCCCCATTATCATCAATGCCTGCCCATCATCATCATCGCCTCCCCATCATCATCAATGCCTACCCATTATCATCAATGCCTGCCCATCATCATCATCGCCTCCCCATCATCATTAATGCCTGCCCATTATCATCATCGCCTCCCCATCATCATCAATGCCTGCCCATTATCATCAATGCCTGCCCATCATCGCACACAGACAGCACCGCAGCTCACAAGCACTCTCTCACATACATAACACACACACACACACACACAAAGCACTGACACCGCTCTCCTCCGCTAAATGGGCGCCGGGGTGCCCGACGGCGAGTGGGCCCCCCCGCCTGCTCAGGGCCTCGGCACTTGCCCGGGTTGGCCGGGTGCTGACGCCGGCCCTGGTCAGAAATACCTCCACATCATCACCTGGGGTTATATTTTGCATTGCTCGTACATGTCATCACCCAGACTTGTCTTCCACAAACCGCCTCTGTCAGCAAGTCAATCTGCTGCTGCTGCATCTTTTGCATAAGCAGCTTACTTGTCTCTTGCTGAGCCATCTGTTGCTGTTGTAATTGCTACTGGGGCTGTAGCTATTGTGCTTGTAGCAGATGTTTCAGCAGGTCCTCCATCTTGCCTGATGTCGTATACTGGCTTGTGACCATCCCATGTGTTCAATGGAAATGCAACCCACACTTCGAACACCATCTGTGGTAGATTGGCTCACTTGGCTGCACATGGAGGTAGACACGGGTACACTGAGGCTTTAAGAACTTCCTTGGGTTTACTGTAGGCAGCATAAACCCAGGTGTGGTAAAGAAAATACTGCCCTTTGGGCAAAACAGGAAAACAAAACAAAATGGTGGCAGAACACACACTGTTCAGTTTCTCAAGTCCATGCAGCACTCTCCTGCAGTGCTCCTTCTCCAGGTTCACACGCTGAACACTGAGAGTTTCCCCCTTCAGCCATTTAAGCCCAGATAATGTGACTCCTCCACCACGTGACTGATCACATGACTGTGCCCTCACCGAGGTCGTCTCAGCACACCGTGGTGCCGGCTCTGTTGGTGGAGATATGGGTGGACACTCTCCCACCGCTCTATGAATGTCCCCCTAAAAACCAGCCCATAACATAACTTAAACCTCGCAACACTTACTGTGCTGGAGGAAATACAACTCTGGATTTTATATCATTGTGACTCTGTCACATTTGGCTACAGCATTATCGTGCTTGTCAGCCAATCCACCCATGTTTATTGGATGAAAACAGCCACGAAAAGTGCTGGGCGAGGAACTGAGCATGGTGGATGAGTACCCGGATTCTCACACGAATAACGAGTATCTCTTGTACCGTAGAGCTCTAGTGAATGACGAGCATCTTCGCTCATCGCTAATTATTGCCAGTGCTCCTCCCTTATCTGCTGGGTTACAAATTATGGATGGATCTATTTTCAGGTTATGGCTTTATTAACCAAGGAAATATTTGCTTCTAGGTACGTGTCAGCTACAGCTGCTAGTGTGTAACTTTTAGGTTTTAGCCCCCACTCTTTCCTCTGTAGACTTGAGTACCACTACACATACTAACGAGTTCAGGTTTAGCTTTAGAATCGTGTTAAGTCAATCTCCAACTGAAAAAGATCTGTTTTGGATTTCTATTTAATCACCTGTCCTTGTGGCCTTCAATATGTGGAGACCTCACAGCCAGTGAGACAGGGTATTGGCCAGCACAAGTCCTATAATGGGACAAAGAACATGAGCTTCCTATCCCTGAGCATTCAAGAGCATAAACATGGTGTCAGCCAGCCCAGGTTTCAGATTATAGTCAGAGTACACAATGGTTTTGGTGGATTTTTTCACATATAATGTATATGGATATTGTACTTGGTAGTATGACACCCTATGCATTTCTACAACACCCGGGGTGGCAGCCGTAGGCGAGTGTCATGAGTCCAACACCCCGACAGGTTACAGAAGAAAAACAAGAGTACAGGATGTGTGTGTAGGCTGCAGTGTTGCTATGGATACCTTCACCTTCAGGCTGATCCTGTTATCTGTTACTGGGCAAACTTTACCTTTCACCCAGCTCTGTACAAGAGCAAAGAGGAAGACAGTGACATCTTGTGGCCTTTCATTAGTACTGCAGTCCACTGGAAGATACCCTTAGATTACTATTATTATTTATTATTATTATAGTGCCATTTATTCCATGGCACTTTACATGTGAGGAGCGGTGTACGTAATAAATACAAGTACAGTAATCTTACACAATACAAGTTACGACTGGTCCAGGAGGAGAGAGGACCCTGCCCGCGAGGGCTCACAGTCTACAGGGATGGGTGAGGATACAGTAGGTGAGGGTAGAGCTGGTCGTGCAGCGGTTTGGTGGATCGGTGGTTACTGCAGGTTGTAGGCTTGTTGGAAGAGGTCCGTCTTCAGGTTCTATTTGAAGGTTTCCATGGTAGGCGAGAGCCTGATATGTTGTGGTAGAGAGTTCCAGAGTAGGGGGGATGCGCGGGAGAAATCTTGTATTGATTGTGGGAAGAGGAGATAAGAGGGGAGGAGAGGAGGAGATCCTGTGAGGATCGGAGGTTACATGTGGGTAAGTACCGGGAGACGAGGTCACAGATGTATGGAGGACTCAGGTTGTGGATGGCTTTGTATGTCATGATTAGGGTTTTGAACTGGAGTCTTTGTGTAATGGGGAGCCAATGTAGGGATTGACAGAAGGGAGAGGCCGGGGAACAGCGGGGGACAGGAGGATTAGTCGGGCAGCAGAGTTTAGAATAGATTGGAGGGGTGCGAGAGTGTTAGAGGGAGGCCACAGAGCAGGAGGTTGCAGTAGTCGAGGTGGGAGATGATGAGGGCATGGACTAGGGTTTTTGCAGATTCTTGGTTGAGGAATGTACGGATACGTGAGATATTTTTGAGTTGAAGTCGGCAGGAGGTGGAGAGGGCTTGGATATGTGGTTTAAAAGAGAGATCAGTGTCAAGGATAACCCCAAGGCAGCGAGCTTGTAGGACTGGAGAGAGTGGGCAGTCGTTTACTTTAATGGATAGGTCCATTGGAGGGTTGTGTGAGATGGGGGAAAGATGATGAATTCTATTTTGTCCATATTAAGTTTTAGGAATCTAGCGGAGAAGAAGGATGAAATAGCGGACATACATTGAGGGATTCTGGTTAGTAGGGAGGTGATATCTGGTCCAGAGATGTAGATCTGTGTGTCATCAGCATAGAGATGATATTCAAAGCCGTGAGATTCTAGGAGTTGTCCGAGGCTGAAGGTGTAAATGGAGAAGAGCAGGGGCCCTAGGACTGAACCTTGCGGGACTCCGACAGACAGGGGGCGCGGTGAGGAGGTGGTGTTCGAGTGGGAGACGCTGAATGTTTGGTCTGTTAATTATTATGCGATCCAAGATAGGGCCAAGTCTGTGATACCAAGAGATGAGAGGGTCTGTAGTAATAGGAAATGGTCCACTGTGTCAAAGGCAGAGGACAGGTTCAGGAGGAGGATGGCAGAGTAGTGTCGCTTGGATTTGGAGGTTAATAGGTCATTGGTGACCTTAGTTAGGGCAGATTCAGTGGAGTTATGCCGCAGGAAGCCAGATTGTAAGCGGTCGAAGAGGGAGCAAGAAAAGAGGTGGGCGGACAGTTCAAGATGGAGGTGTTGTTCCAGTAGTTTTGAGGCATAGGGAAGAAGTGATATAGGGTGATAGCTAGATACAGAGGATGGGTCAAGAGAAGGCTTTTTGAGGATAGGTGTGATTGAGGCATGTTTAAAGCTTGAGGGGAAAACACCAGTTGTTAGTGATAGGTTGAAGAGATGGGTTAGGGTTGGGATGAACACTATGGTGAGGTTTGGGATGAAGTGGGATGGGATTGGGTCAAGTGCACAGGTAGTGAGATGTGATCTTGAGAGTAGAGTGGAGAGTCGATCTTCTGTAATGGTGGAGAAGTTGGTTTTGGAGGAGGAGAGCTGGGCAGTTATGAGGAAGGGTTTTGGGGTTTGTCGACCAAAACTGTCTCTGATGTTATCAATCTTCTGTTTGAAAAATGAAGCAAAGTCTTCAGCTGAGATGAATGGAGAAGGAGGAGGTGCTGGGGACGAAGGAGAGAATTGAAAGTGTTGAATAACTGTTTAGGGTTGTGAGACAGGGAGGATATGAGAGATGAGAAGTAGGTTTGTTTGGGTGCATGGAGTGTGGCCTTGAAAGTAATGTGGGACTGTTTGAATGCAATAAAGTGCTCATTGGAGTGGGATCTTTTCCTTCTCTGCCTAGCAACCCTAGATGCCCGCCTCAGTTCTTTGGTCAGGCTGGTGTGCCTGGGTTGTCTGCTGATTTTGCGAGCTTTGGTGTGTGTGAGAGGGGCAACCGATTCCAGAGCTGCAGCTATTGTGGTGTTATATAGAGCGGCAGCGGTATCCGCATTGTGTAGGGAACTGATGTCTGTAAGAGGGAGGAGGGGTTCAGACAGTGAGTGTAGATCAAAGTGTTTAAGATTTCTGCGAGGGTGTGCAAGTTTGTGGGGTGGGGATTGTGGACCTGGAGAGGAGAGGAAGAGAATGTAAGTAGGTTGTGGTCAGAAAGAGGAAGAGGTGAGTTAGAGAGGTTAGATAGGGAGCAGAGGCGGGTGAAAATGAGGTCTAGTGTGTGGCCATCTTTGTGAGTGGCTGCAGAAGACCATTGAGAGAGGCCGAAGGAGGAAGTGAGAGAAGTTTAGTGGCAGCTGAGAGAGAAGTGTCAATGGTGATGTTGAAGTCGCCCATGATGTTAGTAAGGATGTCAGCGGAGAGGAAATGAAGTAGTCAGGTGGTGAAGTGGTCGAAGAAGGTGGTGGCTGGCCCTGGAGGCGGTAAATGACAGCTAGTTGAAGGTTGGAGGTGGAGTAGATGCGCACAGAGTGCACCTCAAAGGAAGGGAGGGTAACAGAGGGTGGAAGTGGGATTGGGGTGAAGGAGCAGTTATCTGACATGTGAAAACAAATTCCTCTGCCATGCTTGCTGCTGGGGCGGGGATTGTGGTAAAGATGGAATCCACCATAGGAGAGTGCAGCAGGAGAGGCTGTGTCAGAGGGGGGGTGAGTCAAGTTTCAGTGACAGCAAGGAAGGAAAGTTTGTTAGTAATGAAAAGATCATGGATGAAGGAAAGTTTATTGCAGACAGAGCGAGTGCTCCACAGAGCTCCTGTTAGTGGGACTGGGGAAGCTGGGGCCGGGCGAATGGGTATAAGGTTGGAGAGATTACGGAAATGTGTGATAAAGCCTGGATGGGAGGTAGAAATGACTGTGGGAATGTGGTGAGGAGGATTTGGAGAGATATCACCAGCAATGAGTAGGAGCAGAGAAAGTGTTAGGTGGGAGCAGGAGAGGGCATGAGGGGGCAGAGAGGGCATGAGGGGGCTGTCTGTGTTTGGAGACTAAGGATTGTATGTTGAGGAACAGTTCTGTGGAAGTGGTGAGATGGATGGGGGGATTAAGGAAGAGATGAACAGTTCCTTACTAGGTGCAGAGATTAGGGGGGTTAGCATTAAGTGAAGGATTATAGGGGTCAGAGTGAAAACAAACAGAAACATTATTTACAGTGACTGTATCCAGTTACTTTCAGTTCCCTTCTGGTAACATTCTGGATTAATTCTGAGCATCACACTTGTATGATACACACTTATGTGATACATGCAGGGCTGCCACTAGGAATTTCGGGGCCCCATACTGACAAAATTTTCGGGCCCCGGGGGATGACGTGTATAGTTGTGTGTCATCAGCATAAAGATGGTACTGAAAGCCAAATCTGCTGATGGTCTGTCCAATTGGGGCCGTGTAGAGAGAGAAGAGAAGGGGGCCAAGGACTGAGCCCTGGGGTACCCCGACAGCGAGAGGAAGAGGAGATGACGTGGAGCCAGAGAACGAAACACTGAAGGAGCGGTCAGAAAGATAGGAGGAGAACCAGGAGAGAACAGTGTCCTTAATACCTAGTGACTGGAGCCTAGACAGGAGACGGTGGTCAACCGTGTCGAAAGCTGCAGAAAGGTCGAGAAGAATGAGCAGAGAGTGGTCACCGTTACGTTTTGCTGTCAGAAGGTCATTGGTCACTTTGATGAGTGCAGTTTCAGTTGAATGTAGGGGCGGAAGCCGGACTGTGAAAGGTCTAGGAGGGAGTGAGTGGAGAGGTAACGGGTAAGGCGGGAGTGGACTAGGCGCTCCAAAGTTTAGAGATGAAGGGGAGATTGGAGACCGGTCTGTAGTTGTTTGTGCAGGAAGGGTCGAGAGCGGGTTTCTTTAGTAGCGGAGTAATGATGGAGTGTTTGAAGGAGGATGGGAAAATGCCAGAGGAGAGTGAGAGATTAAAGATTGTAGTTAGGTGAGTTGTGACAACTGGAGAGAGCGACTGGAGGAGATGTGAGGGAATGGGGTCGGTAGTGCATGTAGTCGGACGAGAGGAGTCTGGAGACTTCTTCTTCTGTGATGCGATCAAATGTGGAAAGTGAGCCAAGGGAAATGCAGGGTGGGATGGGAGTCACAGCACTTGGGCCCAAGTGCTGTGATATATATAGTATATAGCTGGGCCCAAAGTATATAGCTGGGCCCACATAGTATATAGCTGGGCCCACATAGTATATAGCGCGGCCCACATAGTATATAGCAGGGCCCACATAGTATACAGCAGGGCCCACATTGTATATAGCAGGGCCAACATAGTATATAGCAGGGCCCACATAGTATATAGCAGGGCCCACAGTATATAGCTGGGCCCATATAGTATATAGCTGGGCCCACATAGTATATAGCAGGACCCACATAGTAATATAGCAGGGCCCACATAGTATGTAGCAGGGCCCACAGTATATAGCTGGGCCCACATAGTATATAGCTGGGCCCACATAGTATATAGCAGGGCCCACATAGTATACAGCAGGGCCCAAATAGTATATAGCTGGGCCCACATTGCACAGCAGGGCCCAAATAGTATATAGCTGTTCCCACATTGCACAGCCCTCATCTCTCACCCCCCACCCCCCAGGCATGGCCCCACAGTTCAGTACGCAGACATATTTAAAAAAAACAAACACTCTTCACCTCTCCTCGTGCCCGCGCTGCTCCCGGCTCCTGTCTCTTGCTCTGCCCGGTACACAGTGAGTGCGGGATGACGTCATCGCGCACCCGCTGTGTCAGAGACAGAGCGGGGAATTATGGGAGAGGGAGCGTCAGCTGACGCTCTCTCCTCCATCATTGGTTTGAACTGTACCAGCGGATGCCGGTGTAGTTCAAAGCAGCGGCGGGGGGAGTCAGCGCTGGGGGCAGGGGGGCCCGTGCCTCACGGGGGGGCCCGGCAGGCGCCGGGTTATGTAGGAGCCTCAAAATGTTGGTGTGTAGCCCTGGTGTGAAGGCACACGCAGTACCCTGGAGAATGTGCGGAGAGGTAGCAGTTTAATGCTCAATAAACATTCACTCCATCACACACTTAGACACACCCATAGGATATATATATCCAGTGACATGCGTAGTGAGTTCAGTGAGTTCATTTCCTGTCTTCGGACAGAGCAGTCTAGCCTGGACGTGGAGGGAGGAAGAAGTTCAGCCAGATCCTGTCAGCAGTTCTTAAAGTGGAGGCTAGTAAGGGTGAGCCAGTTCACCTCAGCCTAGTCAGAGCTGTGCCCCACTAGAAGACAGACGGAGACATCTTTTGAGAAAGAAGAGTTAGTTGCAGATACTTCAGTCGCCTGTCCCAAGGACAGTGAGGTTCAGTTGACGTGCTCCTGCCTAGAAGAATACTGAGATTCTGTCAGCAAGCTCCAAGAAAGAAGTAAGGAAGGATTGATTTATATGACCTTAGGAAGTGTGGAGTGCTTATGCTACAAGCGCGGACAAGGTGAAGGGCACAGTGGAAGGATTCTTAGAAGTGCATTAGGATTGGACTATCCTGCACAATTTCACCGGTCACTGGGGACCGAAGCATCACTATTGCTCCAGGCATAGTGATAGGAAAACCAGAGGCTTACTGGACCTTAGGTCGCGGCAAGCAGCCCTTGGAGTGTCAGTACGTAACAGGGGTCAGGTGGAATAGGAACTTTGAGCCTGATCAGCAAAAGTAAGAACCTAGTTCCATCAAAGGAAGGCTCCGACCACAAAACTGACCGGGCAGTACAGCTTGGAGAAGCTGGAGTTTTTTGGAGTGAACTACGCTTTATGCTGGTTGGACTCATTACCATTGTGGAAGTAAAGGAGGCCCCTAACTTGTTCAGCTGCTACCCCAAAGCACATTCTCCATTGGATCAGCCTCCCTGGGATCTGTCTTACCATCTGACAAGTAAAAGGTATGGAAAGACGCTGACGGTGTGAGACTGAGTTATTTGATTGCATCCCTGCACAACCCCACCATAACTATCGACCTGAGGGAAGAGTCCCACCTGTAGGGGACCCGACATCTAGCTGCCTCACCATCCCCTCAGAGATCTACAGCAGCGCTGGTACAAATTACCAGAGAACTACAGGTGGCGTCACGAACTGTATATATACCTATCCCCTGTAAATATTCCCCCCAACATACGCCTGACCGCCAGGGCCACAGACCGAGCCAGCGCTACCTGTGACAATCCCATAGACTTCCATGGGCTCGGTTCTGGGTACCCCATTGCCCTGGTAACCCACAATTGTGGTGCGTGGTCGAGACAAACTTGGCGTCACGAACAGGATGCGAAACTCGCAAAATTGCGAGCCCTGTGTGCCTGTGGAGGTGTTTTTGTGAAAAAGGACTGTTTGCTATTATTTGGCGCTAAAATCCGCCATTTTGCCGCCAAATTCGCGCCCTAAGGCGCTGGAGAAGAAGGTGGGCGTGGATTCGTGGGCGTGTGCCCCCCTGTGGCGCGAAGAGAATGCCTGCCCTCTCAAAGTGCTATTACAATATGCGATCCTGCCCTACAGCAAAGGAGGTCCGCCTCCTCTTCACCTTCCCTGCGAGGAGGAGGAGACGCAAACCCCGCCTCCACGGAAGAGACCGGACGTCTCTGGTAGAAGATGAGAGACGGTTCTGGAACATCATGGAAGCAGGACGTGTGCAGCCGAGCAGGAAGCGGTGGAAGGCAGGCCCCGTTCCCCAGCCAAGCTGCCACTAGAACCGGAACCATCCGTGGTCCTGCACCTGCAGCAAGCATTGCTGGAGATTAAAGAGGAAAATGCCAGATTGAAGAAGATGGTTTGCAACAACCTGGCATGGAGGAGATCGAGAGACGCCGGCGTACCCTGATGCAGCGGCGGCTGTGGGACGCGGTGATCTCTCCCTTCGACGACCCCCCACGATTGGAGTTACCGAAACTTCTGCTGCCCAAGGCTAAGGAGCAACCGGAGGCTACCCCCAAAAGGACCGACCCTGAACCTACCGAGGAAGCGGTGGAAGCGAGGGAGGTTGAGGAGGTACCGCCAGTTCCGGAACGCCCGCCCGGCCAGGAGGCCGCAGCAGATGATCGATCCCCGGCAGGGACACCGGAGGGGTCCTGTCCATCATTGCCAGACGTTGACTGGGACGAAATGGCGCGCCTGGATGACGTCGCCTACACCGCCCAGTGGGAATGTGAGTGGCAGCGTTGCGAAGAGGAACGCGACGCCGGCAGGAGGAAGAGCGGGAAGCGCAGCGGAACCGGCAGCGGCAGTACGAGCAGCTGATCGCGGACAAGGAAAGTGTCCGTCGAGAAAAAGGTACTCTAAGGGAACCGCGGCGGCAGGGGTGTGTGACAGAGTTCCAGCTCCGGAAGGGCTGGGGCTTCATCAAGAGAACCGGGCCTCTACCCAGGGGTCTTTGTCAGTCGCAGGGACGTAGAATCCCACCTGCCCATCGGCCATCCCGGGAGGGACCTAGTTAATGGAGACATTGTCAACTACACCCGACACTGGGGTATGAAGGGATGGTATGCCCTTAATGTCACAATCGTCCGTGACCCCGTCCCTGACGCAGGTAACGTCACCATTGCCAGCGCATCAAAGTTACAATCTACCGCTGCATCTGACCGTGCCCCGGCAACGCCCCTGCAGGCTCCTCGCAAATGGAAGCACCGCCTGTATACTCTTCACTACCTTATCCTTCTACATCGCAACCTGCGACCCAGTCCACATCGCAATCAGCAGTCTACACGACATCGCGCACGGCGACTATTTCTGCATCGCGAGAGAAAGTGGCTATTACAGTGACGCAGACAGCGTCTCATAAAGCGGAAGCGCCCGGCGCGCCCCTAGTGGTTCGCACAAGGACTGTAGCGACCCAAACTCTGATAGCAGGGCACGACTTGTTGGTCATGGGATCTAAGGATCATCGTATTGTTCCAGCCCCCGGGATGGAAATATATTGGAAGCCTGCAAGAAAATGTGAAGAACTGTAGGACCCAGACAGGGTTTACCGCAACTAAGAAAATTGTAAAAAGTTTTGACAAAGGAATAGTTGCTAATTTGCACTTTATTGCTGTGTATAGTGTTTTACATAGTTCCATTATATATTGAGTAGAATACCCGGCTGGGGAAGCAGATAAAGAGTTTTTGCACTTTATTGTGATGTGATATAAATATGTGTCTTTTTCTTATTATGGACTCTGAGGCTGAGGACTGAGCCAGCCCAAGAACTGATCCTGTAAATAGTTGCACTAAGGTGCATAATATTGGTTTTACATGAAACCACCTCAACTACCTCTGAATATAAAACCCGTGTGGTGTGGCACTGAGTGAGGTCTGCATTCAGATGTCCTGCAGCCCACCCAGGACCCACGTTGAAGGTTTGGTGCGGGTCCTTCACAAGAATATTGTCATTTATTTATATGAAAATGTCTATTGGTATTTTGTATTTTTCTATATGTTTTAATGCAACGTTCAAGAAATCCGTACCTCCCGTGGGAAGAGTTAATGTTAATGTTAATGCAAAAACAAAATGTCTTCTTGTATTTCACAGCCCGGGAGTGCTGTATTTTACCATGGGGGAATGTGTAGCCCTGGTGTGAAGGCACACGCAGTACCCTGGAGAATGTGCGGAGAGGTAGCAGTTTAATGCTCAATAAACATTCACTCCATCACACACTTAGACACACCCATAGGATATATATATCCAGTGACATGCGTAGTGAGTTCAGTGAGTTCATTTCCTGTCTTCGGACAGAGCAGTCTAGCCTGGACGTGGAGGGAGGAAGAAGTTCAGCCAGATCCTGTCAGCAGTTCTTAAAGTGGAGGCTAGTACAGGTGAGCCCGTTCACCTCAGCCTAGTCAGAGCTGTGCCCCACTAGAAGACAGACGGAGACATCTTTTGAGAAAGAAGAGTTAGTTGCAGATACTTCAGTCGCCTGTCCCAAGGACAGTGAGGTTCAGTTGACGTGCTCCTGCCTAGAAGAATACTGAGATTCTGTCAGCAAGCTCCAAGAAAGAAGTAAGGAAGGATTGATTTATATGACCTTAGGAAGTGTGGAGTGCTTATGCTACAAGCGCGGACAAGGCGAAGGGCACAGTGGAAGGATTCTTAGAAGTGCATTAGGATTGGACTATCCTGCACAATTTCACCGGTCACTGGGGACCGAAGCATCACTATTGCTCCAGGCATAGTGATAGGAAAACCAGAGGCTTACTGGACCTTAGGTCGCGGCAAGCAGCCCTTGGAGTGTCAGTACGTAACAGGGGTCAGGTGGAATAGGAACTTTGAGCCTGATCAGCAAAAGTAAGAACCTAGTTCCATCACTGGAAGGCTCCGACCACAAAACGACCGGGCAGTACAGCTTGGGAAGCTGGAGTTTTTGGAGTGAACTACGCTTTATGCTGGTTGGACTCATTACCATTGTGGAAGTAAAGGAGGCCCCTAACTTGTTCAGCTGGCTACCCCAAAGCACATTCTCCATTGGATCAGCCTCCCTGGGATCTGTCTTACCATCTGACAAGTAAAAGGTATGGAAAGACGCTGACGGTGTGAGACCTGAGTTATTTGATTGCATCCCTGCACAACCCCACCATAACTATCGACCTGAGGGAAGAGTCCCACCTGTAGGGGACCCGACATCTAGCTGCCTCACCATCCCCTCAGAGATCTACAGCAGCGCTGGTACAAATTACCAGAGACTACAGGTGGCGTCACGAACTGTATATAAATCTATCCCCTGTAAATATTCCCCCAATCATACGCCTGACCGCCAGGGCCACAGACCGAGCCACCGCTACCTGTGACAACCCCATAGACTTCCATGGGCTCGGCTCTGATACCCCATTGCCCTGGTAACCCACAATTGTGGTGCGTGGTCGAGACATTGGGAGCCCCCGGGCCTAAGCGTGGACCGGCCTGCCAGAGTGCTTGGGCGGCAGGCCCCCCCTAATCACCGGGCCCCAAAACACTCGTAAGGGTTGTCATGCCCTGATGGCGGCCCTGGAAACATGGGGCAGACTGACGTCTTGGCAGACTTAGAGTCTGCAATATATTTGCTAGAAAGTGCATTCAGGTGTGAAGCAGAGAGGAGTGGTCTGTGCTCATCTTGGTCACATAATTAACAACGGGCCAAATACATATGATCAAGGCAGTGTAAAAAAGCTCATAAATAACATTGTGGTAAAGCAGTGGTTAGTTGGAAGGTACCGAGAGAATGCTAGCAGCAGAGGTAAGAAAAGTCTGTGTGGAAAGTTGGGTTACGTACCGAGTGAATGCTAGCAGCAGAGATAAGAAAAGTCTGTGTGGAAAGTTGGGTTACGTACCGAGTGAATGCTAGCAGCAGAGATAAGAAAAGTCTTTGTGGAAAGTTGGGTTACGTACCTGTAGGGATAAAAGATAAATGGACATGCTGATTAGATTGCGATGGTGACAGATGGCAGGGCACAGTCTGTAAACATCATTCTGGATTAATTCTGAGCATCACACTTGTATGAACACACTTATGTGATACACGGGGCAAACTGACCAATACATTAGATACATTGCAGTAACATACAGTACAATACAATACAACTCCTGTAAAATACATGGCCATTCTCACCACTCTCACATCCACCCATACTTTAACTATGGTCGTCCTCAACCATACAGGACCTTAAATGAAGTGTTAGTACACAATCAAACATTTGAACACTTTCGAACTAAAGTTTTGCTCAGGCGTCTTCTCCCCTGGACATTTGACCCTTCTCGGTTAGGGACCCTGAAACTATAAACTGACACCATAGTACTCCATATAGTATAGTATAGGTGGGCTAGAAGAGGGAGGAAAAACAAGGAGTTCAGTTTTTCACGAGATTCAGTGAAAGACAGAGGAGAACATGATGTTAAAGGCAGCAGACAAATAATCATTGGTGTTTTGTACTATATGGAGATGTCAGGAGAAGTATAATGTACTCCCCATAGTCCTTGATAGAGTATAATATAACCTCCTTATAATATAAATGCAGCCACCATAAGGTATAATGCACTCCCCAAAGTCATCGATAGAGAATAATGCAGCCCCCATAGAATAAATGCAGACCCTAAAAGAGTAAAATGCAGCCCCTTAGAGTTTAGTGCTAAAGTTCCTTCAGGACGCTTGCTGTCTTGTCCCTCAAATCTCCACGCCAGCCCTGTTCCTCTTCAGATCTTGCACACTCACTTCTCTTGCATCACTAACTTCCATCATTCTCTCACTACTCAGATTCATAATTCTCCTCCCACTATGACCCGGCCTTACAGTTAACTCTCACACTGTCCCTGCCGTCTCTTATCAGTGACTTGTATCATTGACTCTTAGATCAATTACTTTTGTATCACGCACTTTTTTATGTTGGGGACTGCTTTCTCGATGACTGATTAAGTTATCTCTCCATGGTATAATCAGGATAGGGCTAAACCAATTATAATGGCCATTTTGTGAGATCATTGATTTTAGAGTTTATTGAGCACAGATCTGGTATTATTATTCAAATCCTCTGAAATTTTCTAACCACAGGAGCCATGGAGCCATCCTCCTCATCACTCTTACTCTCGTTCTTCTTCTCATTGTCCATATTCTCCTCTCATGGTTGAAAACACATAGACACCAGTCACTGCCTCCTGGACCTACCCCAATTCCTCTGCTGGGACCCCCAAGTACATAAACCTTTATCCAGTTACCAAGAGCTTCCAAACGGTAAGTGCAGATATTATGTGCACTGTTGTTCGTACAGGATATAGTAGATACATACCATCTTTTTTCAGGCTGCTCAGTGTGAGCCGTACACAACCATTGCACTATTCCTGATCTGATGTGCATGGGGAAAGTGACATAATATATGTATTGCAGTTATATACAGTGCCATCATGAGGAACTTAAAAAGTAATTTTAGACATTTTTTAAATGTGTATTTTGTGTGCCTAAATGTTGGAAGACAAAACATTCGTCTCAGAAGTCATGAGGCTTCTTATCTCTAAGCATAACCAAGTTAAAGAGGTTCCCAATGAAGAGAAGTAAACATCTATCCATGGTTATATGCGGCTTTATTCTGCCCTAGGCACTTTAAATGGTCATTATTCTGTCCCCGGGGCCTGTGGCTGCAAATATGCTCTGTTAGATGCTGGATCTCTTCATCTTACTTACAATTGGCGACGGTCGCAGAAAGCTTAACTCAGCTGCCGGCACACATGTTATGAAGAATCCAGAAGAGATTTTGATTTCTTTAAGAATTCTTGTTGAATGCATACAAACAGCAGCAGGTAAAAAAGACTTTCTAAGACAGACTGAAAACACGTGTGATCTGATAAAACCCAAGAAGAGAGTGAGACCCACGGGAAAGAAGAAGGAAATGACATCATACCAGAAGAGGGAGACAGAGAGACAGAAGGACAAACTTGATGGAAAGGAGGATTTCAGCTATGCAAACACAGGAACACATATCAACAGTAAAAAAATATGAGAGACTGCAATGCAGCATGTAAAATGCACAGGACATCTCTAAAATGTCTCATCACGGGACATGACACTCCCCGTCTGAAATCTATAGATTTCATCATTTTTATGATGTCCACTGGAGATGTCACTGCAGACCTGAAAGATAAAAGGAAAAAACAAAGCATGCAAGTAATAACAACAACAGCTGTGGTCCAATTGGCATTGGTCCATTCTTCATTGGAGGCATGAATCCTCAACAGCAGAATAGTCTGAGTCCAAATGTAACCCATCTTCAGATTGGGAAGCCGCAACGTGCAAACACTTCCACCAACCATAATTCGCTGGAGAAAGTTCAAATGTTAGAATGTTCCAACACAGCTGGAGGAGTATATGGCGGTAGGCTCCCCCGCCGTGAGCTGTGTCCATAAACAACGACTTTCATGTGATTCCTCCTTTGGTAAAAGTAGCACAAGCTCAGTGACTGGACGGAAAAAATACGAGTTGAACCGCCTTTCGTAACCTTGACTTCTACTTTACGGATCTTCCCGTCATTGCTTGGTGTAACCTTGGTAATAAGACCCATTGGCCAGTCGTTACGATGACTTCTTTATCTTTAAGGAGGACGGTCTCCCTCTGGAGATTAGGTTTTGCAGTCTGCCATTTGTGACGGCTTGAAGCAAGTGCAAGTATTCGGTTCTCCAGCGGTGCCAAAAGACATTGGACAAGTGTTGTACCTGTTTCCACTGATGTTTGTAAATGCCCCGTCCACAAACTTCCCTGGAGGAATTGCTGCAGCTCCAACCTTCTGAGTAAGAATTAGCAGAGTAAGGATCATTGGTGCAGCAGGGTCCGATGTTACTGTACCAATGGTCTTGCGTTTATCATGGCAGACACTTCGGTCAAAAGGTAACCAACACTTCAGGAGAGGGGTAAATTGTGATCCAGCAACATTGAATGTAAGATTCTTTGAGCAATGCCGAACTACGTTCCCAGGATCCTCCCATACGAGGAATGTGAGGGGTTAACTCCAAGTACAAACCCTTGTCAGTCAAAAAGTTGCCAACTGTAGTTCCTTGCACGCTCCAGCTAACTCCACTGCCAGAACGGCGGCACAAATTCGAGTCTTGGAACAGAGTGAGCAGTTTCGGGTTAGTTTTTCCTTACCGAGGATAAATACACAATGCACCTTGTTTACCTTCTTCCAAAGTCTTCAGTTGACTACGCACTATAGCTTCAGTAAAGCATCGGGGAAAATGTGGACTTTCTCTTGTATGGTGGCGAAAGGGGCCTGGGGAATAACAACATGGATTTGGAAATGCTCCCAAGACCTTCAGAGACTTTTTCCCCCTCCCACCTTTGTTGTTTCTGGGATGGTAACATAGTGTTTCCTGTTGATGGCCTAGCACGACTGTCTCATGGTACCCCCTTGAACGCATGGGTGTTTTGATCCCAAGAGGAATGTTGGATGCGTTTTCAACAGGCGAGGCTCCTCGTAGGATAGAAGTTCCTTACAGTGAAGCTTGGGAATGAACAGTCTTGTTCAACCCCCCGTGAGCTGAGGCTGAATTGCGTGGGGAAAAAATGCTGGCGCCATCGGTCAGAGGTAAGCTGTTGAGAGAGGGGCTCTCACTCTGAGCCTAAAGTCTAGCACGGCTTCGTTTGACCAGGCGGATGGAGATGGATATCAAAGGTTGGGAACTTACAGTTACTTGCTGCGGGTCCCTTGGGAACTTAGTCTTTGCGGAAGAGGTGAGGGAGCTACCCAAGCGTTATGTTGTCTTCGGTGGGTTTATGCTCATGACCCGAGATCACCTTGTCCCCCTGTAGGTAGTGAGTTGTTGTCCTTGGTTGAAGGATCGAATGCTGTTATCCGAAAATTGTAGCTCGAGAATAAAGGGACCTGAATTAAAAAAGGGGGGTTTTTTTTTGGGGAAAACTTTTTTTCTTTTGCCTTCTCCTTCTTTCCCATTGGTGACTAAAAATTTTGACAGGGGGAACAAACGTTGTCATCTGAGTGATAACTTTTTGTAAGAGGAGATTTCGTTCTGATTCTTTGCCTGGTCACTACAGCCATTGCCATTTTACCCAGCCAAAGCTTGAGGCGCGGCGTGCGGTTTTTTTTGGGGAGTAGCCGTGGTTTTGTTGATACATCTTGTGCATCGTATAATGCCCCTTTTTTTTTGCCGAGGCAATTAAATACCCCCCCTTTTGTCGCCATGGGGGGGATTCTTGGCTATCATTTTTCGAAATGGGGAAGCGAAGGGGCGACTTCTGGTTTTGGGTTTTTTTCCCCCCTCTTGGGGGGGGTATTCTTTTACACTCTACAAGCGTGGGTAGGGGGTATCCCGTGGCGCCTTTCTCATAAAAATTTTTTTAAAAGGGGGGCCACTGGTTTTTTTTCCCCGGGGGTTTTTTAAAAACGCTGCTGCAGTGCCCAAGGTTTAGGGATAGACCCCCTCCTTTTAATCAAAAAACAAAAAAATTTCCAAACCTTGGCTAATGATTTGTTGCTCGGTCAGGGGGCTGGGGGTACCCTTTTGACTGTTTTCTCTGGGGGCCCTTTTGGGGAAACCCCCAAACCAGGAAAAATCTTCGCGGGGGAAAATTGTCTCGAAGCCCCTTCCCCCACTGTTTTGGGGGTGCAGGGGGAAGATATTCAACATGGTTTCCCCCTTTTGGGTTCTTTTTTTTCCCCCCCAAAACCATGGCTTTGTGGTGGGGGGGGAAGGGGGAAGACACGGGGGCCCGGGGGGGGTTTTTTGGGAGGAGCCTTGCACTGCTTCCCCCCTGTAAAAAACCCCCCAAACACTTAATAGTTTTTTTGGCGGGTCCTTAGCAAAGTTTTTCAGTAGAAGCGCAGCACCCTTAACCCCCCCCAAGGTTCTTAAATTTTTCTTTGCGTTGGGGGAAAAGTGGTTTCTTTTTGAAGGCCGATGCACTTCTTTGGGGGGAGGGATGTTTCTTGTGAATTGGCACATACGATTAGGATTCTCAACCTTCTCGCCTTTGCCCCTTTTTTTTCTTGTAAAAACAAAAAGGTTTTCCGGAAGAACATCAGCCCCTTTTTTAGGGGGCATTGGAGTTTGGGGGTTTCCCCGTAGTTAAAAAAAGGGGCTGCCCCGTTTTGGGAAAAATGAAAGGGGGTGGGGTGGGGTTCCCATGGGGAAAAAATTTTTATCGGTTTTAAAAATTGCAATTTTTTCAATAAAACCCCCAGAAGAGGAAAAGGGGGGGGGAAGGGAATTTGGGTTTTTTCCTTTTTTTATTTTGACCCCAAACATGGCTCACTTATTTTGGAAATTGGACGGCAGTTTGGGGGAAAATTTTGGGGGTTTCCCCATGAAAATGTCCGGGGATCAAAACCGGAAAGGGGTTTCCGGTTTTTTTAAAACCCCTAAAGGGCCCCTAAAAAGGGGGGTTTGCTGAGCTCTTTGGGAAACCCTTTAACTGCCCCCTTTTTAAAAAATCTTGGAAAACCCTTTTTAGTCTTTTGAACGGGGCCCCTTTTTTATGACCCAGGAATCCCCAAAAAACTTCTTTCTAGCTTCTTCCATGCAGCGGTGGGGGCCCGCAAAGGGGGTTACTAAAAGTGACTTTTTAAAAACTCTTGACCCATCCATGGATTGGGGCCCCCAACCCCCCCTGTTTTTCGGGGCGTTTTGAATGTTTTTAAAAATAAAAATTTTGATCAAAGCTCCCTCGGTGGTTAAAAAAAAGAAAATAAAAACCAAAAAATGAGGATTGGAAAAACAAGTTACAGACTGGCTTAAAAAGGGGGGGTTTCCCACCCATCAGGGGTTTCCCGGGGATCAATTTTTTTTTGCCCCCAACTGGGGTTTTCCCCGGTTCATTTTGGGGGGAACTTGCTGAGTTTTCCCCCCTTCCCCTTTTCTCTCAAATAAAAATTTTTTTCTTTTTTTAAATTTTTGGGGGTTGCTTTTTTCATTTTTCCCCCTGCATTTTTGTTGGGGGGCAGCCAGGTCCCCCCCCGGGGGGGTTGTGCCCCCTCCCCTTTTATCTGAGCAACGTTTTTTTTTTCTTTTTTCCTTTTTTTCCCTTTTTTTGTGGCTGGGGTTTTTGTTTTTTTTCCCCAAACCCAAAAAAAAAATTTTAGGTGGTAGAGGCCGTGTAAAATCAGTGATTTTGCAATTATAAATTGGAAAATTTTTTTTGGGGGTTTTTTGGGGTTTAAAAAAAATGTCCTTAAAAAACCTTTTTTTTTTCTGGCAAAATTGGGGCCCCCCAAATTTGCTCTTACTATTTTTCGGGGCTGGTCTGTTTTTTTCCCCCTTTTTTCAAAAACCCCCATTACTTTTTGGGGGGGTTCCTATGTTTTTTGGGATCTGCCCGGGGGAAAGATAGCTTTTCCCCTTTTTTTAATTTTTTAGGTGAAATTTTTAACCCCCTCAGCTGTGACGGGGCGTCTGGGGCCAACGGGGAAAAGCTCCACGGCTCCCTTTTTGTTTGTGGGGGGTTTGGGTACTGCAATCCAGTAGTTTTTCCCAAACCCCCCCTGGAATTACCGTTTTTCCCGCTCTCCTCGGGCTACAAAAAACATAACA
Source organism: Oophaga sylvatica (assembly GCA_033576555.1). Classification (NCBI taxonomy): domain Eukaryota; kingdom Metazoa; phylum Chordata; class Amphibia; order Anura; family Dendrobatidae; genus Oophaga; species Oophaga sylvatica. The sequence continues at coordinate 25,244 of JARQOD010001231.1, forward strand.
GTATCACCGGCCAAATTTTAAAATTAAACGGTACTCAACAGAAGGGAAAAAATAAAAGGAAAAAAAAAAAAGGGAAGTTGCCCCAAAAATTTTTTTTTTTTTTGGGGTTTTTTTTTTTTTTTTTCCCCTTTTTTTTTTTTTTTTTTTTGGGTTCTGAGGGGGAAAATTTTTTTTTTTCTCAATGAAGTTTGCACATTTTTTCGGGGCCCTGTGGATCAGTTTGGGGCCCCTGAAGTTCGGAGAAAATTTCTACCAAAACTTTGGGGGGTTTCCGGTTGGGGAACCAAGGGCCCCCCCCAACCAGATTTTTTTTTGGGGATCAGCTAAATTTTTTTAATTTAAAAATAACGTAATTTTTTTTTGGGGCCTTTAAAAAAACCCAAGTCCCCCGGGGGAAAAGCAGCACAGCGGGGTTTAAATTTTCATCTCTCCCCCCTTTCGCGGCACCTCGGGTTTTTGGTTTTTTTTTCCCGACACCTGGGGCCCCCCGGGTTTTTAGTAATGTTGATACTTTTTTTTCCCGGCTCGGGGGTTTTTTTGTACGTTTAAACCCCCCAAAGTCACTGACAAGGGGTTTTTTTTTCGGAAAGCGAGGGGTTGGCAGGCAAAAAAGGCAAAAACACCAGAGCAGGGGAATCTATGAGATTGCAGTACCCGACTAACCACAACAACTAGGGGCCCCCCCCTGGAGCTTTCCCAAAACTTTGTCCTAACGCCACGTCAAAAAAGCCGAAAAACTAACAAACCTACCCAAAAGATAGTTTTTAAAGAGCATCTCCCCCCGGAGCAGAAAACCCCCCCAAAAGATAATAGAAAGCCCCCAAACATGAAATGGGTTAGACATTAAGAAATACTGACACGACAAAAATAGTTGACAAAACTTTGGGGGCCCCCCAAAAATTTTAAATAAAAAGGGGGGGAAAAGGGAAAATTTTTTTTGAAAATCCCAGAAAACCCTAAAAAGAAAACCAACTCTACTAATTTTTCAAAACCCCCCTGAGATCACAAAACCCCAACCACCTAAATTATTCCTCTGGTGAAACAAAATAAAAACAGCAGCCCCCCGAAAAAACTGGAAAAACCCCAAAAATAAAAAAAAACCAGTGGCTGAACTAAACTGAGAGGGAAAACCCCCCCCCGGGGGGGCCCCAAAAAGGCCCCCACAAAGTGCAGGACAAAATGCAAAATAAAAAAAAAAACCCCAAAAAAAAGAAAATGTCTTATCTTTTAGCAGGAGTTTCAAAAAACCCCCCAGCATTTTTACAAAAAAACCAGGAAAAAAGGGGAAGAGACCAAAAAAATTGATCACCAAAAACCCCCCTTATTGAATTTTGACCCCCAAATAAAGACCAGCCATTAAAAACCATTCCCCCCCCTCAAAAACTTCGGGGGACAACCACCCCCCGGGGTTTTAAAACCCCCAAAGAGGGAGCCTTTTTCTCAGAACCCCATCTAAAGTTTTTTTCCCACAAAAAAAAACCCCCCCCTTGGGGAAGGGGCCCCACCCCCCCCTAATTTAAAAAAACCCCCGGGGGGGTCAAAATAGTTTTTAAGGGCCCCCAACAGTTTGAGCTCCTAGGGGGGAAAATGTCCGAAGCACCCCCCCAAAAAATTTTGTCTTCCTGACCAAAACCTCCCCTTTTTAAAAAACCAAATACGGGTTTTTAACCCGTCTAGAAAAACGAGAATCTAAATTTTTTTTAACCACAAACCCAGATTCCCCCCCAAAACCCAAAAAAGGGTCAGGAGGAAAAAGCAGCGGGGAAACCCCTGGCTAACAAACCTCTTAAAAAAAGGACATGTGGAACACGTTTGGATTTTTAAATGCCCCTTTGGGAAAAGAAAAAAAAAAAAACCGGATTAAAAAACTCCAGATCTTATAAGTCCAATGAACCTGGGTTTAAAAAATTTTGGAAAAACCCCCCCCTCATGGAAAAATTTTTTGGGGGAAAACCCCAAACCCAAGGGGCCCCCAAAAAAAAAAAAAAAAAACCGGGGGCCACTTTCCCAAACCCCGGGTTTGAAAAACCCCCTGGGCCCTCCCCCCTGAGAGAGGGGCAACCTTTTTCCCTACCAGCCCCAAAATTTTTTTTTCATACCTCCCACAACAAGTCAACCCCCTTTGGGCAGACAGAACCCCCGTTTTTCCCCCGGGAAAAAAATCGGGGGAAAAAACCCGAAAAACAAAAAAATTTTAGCCCCTCAAAAGGGGGAGAGCTAGCCCTTAAAAAAAGGGGGAAACTCACCCCAAAAGGGAAAAAAGAAACCCATTCCCTGATCACCCCGACACAAAGCACCCCTTTAAAAAATTCTCCAAATGTCTGGTTTACTTTTTTTTTAAAAAACCTTTTGGGGGGAGGATAAAATTTTCCCAGGAAAAACAATTGAACCCCCCATTTTTTGAACAAAAAGCCCCCAAAAATTTTTTTGGGGAAAAAAACGGGGCCCTTTTTTCCCCCACTATTTTCCGGGGAAAGGGCCCTGAAAAAAGAACCACTTCGGGGAAAGGGAAAAACGGAAAACCAAATTTTTGAGGAGGAGGCAAATTGGGGAATGGCACAAGATGTTCATCTTGGAAAACCTATCACAAATAAACCCCGATGGGGGGTTTATTCTCGAGAAACAAAAGGCAAAATTTAAAAAAAAAAGGGGGTTGGGTCCAAGGCCTTGGCACAGGCAAGGGGGCCCCAAAAAACCACAAAACGAGAGCAAGGCTTGGAGCGAGACAAGCCCCGGGGGGGCAAAAAAAATTTCCCCCGCCCCTCGGAGAAAAGGGAAAGGGCCCCCAAAAAAACCGACTAACCAAGTCTCGGGGCCCCCAAAAAATTTCCCGGGTTTTCCCCCCCAAAACCCCGGGGAAAAAAATGAATCTCAAAAAATCACCTTTTTTTTCCCCATTCCGGGAAAAACCCCAAATTTTTCCCAAAAAGGGCACGTGGGGGCCCCCAAACCTCCTGACCCCCCTCCAAGCAATCCAAAAAGGTGAATGGCGGAAACAACTACACCCCTTTCAAAATAACAGAAGGATCAAAAACCAGGAGACCCCCAAGGAAGCTCCTCGAAGGGCATCCGCCAAAATTTTTCCCCTTAGTGCCAGGAAAAAGGGGAAAAACCAAAAATTAAAACGTGGAAAAACAAGGCCCCCCTTTCCCCGGGTCCTTTTTGACCCGTTTTTGCTTTTTCCCCCAATAAACCAGATTCTTATGGTCATTTGGAAAACCCCAAAACCTGTTTTTTGGGGCCCCCCCCCACCAATTTTTTCCCACTTTCAAAAGCCCACCCCCTTTTTGGGCCCCAAAAAACCCCCCCTTTTTACCCACCCATTTTTCGAAAAATTTTTTTTAAGAGAAAATTTTCGAGAAAAAAAAGGAAAAAGGGGGTTACTTTTAGAGGTTTTCGGTTTTTTTTTGGGGGGAAAAAACCCCGGCCCCCCGGCCCCCCCAAATTTTAAAGGCATCAACCTCCCCCCCCCTGAAAATGGCAAAAAACCCCCCCAAGTTTGGCCGTAAAAACGGGAAGCAGTTTTTAACCTCTTTAAAAGGGGTTCCAAAAACCCCGAGACTGCCCCGGGGGGCCCAAAAATTCCCCACCTCAAAACCCTTTTTTGGGGTAAAATTTTTTTAAAGGGGGTTTAACAAAAAACCAAAAAATTTTACCAAAAAATTTTTAAACGATAAAAATTAAAAAAACCCAAAATCTTTGAAGAGTTTTAAAAAGAAGTAGGTTGGACCCAATCACATTTTTGGGCCAAAAACCCCCCTTAAAAACCGGGTCCATTTAAAAAATAACTTTTTGGGACAAAATGAACCCCAAAAAAATGACCCCCCTTTTTGTCCCCCCAAAAAGCCCACTGTTCCCTTCAATACAGATTTTTCCTTTTCAAAATCTGGAATACAGTTCGCAAAAAGGTTTCACATGATAGTCCCCCCCTTAAAAAAAAATCAAGATATCCCCAAAAAAAAAAAAAAAATTTTTAAACCACAAAATCCCTAAAAAAATTTTTTTTCATGAAGGACTGAAGACGGGAAGGACATTAAAAAACCCAAAAAGGGGGCAAACAAGGTACTAAAAATGCCCCCCCGGGGGTATTAAACCCCCGGGGTTTTTCCCTTTCATCCCCTTTTTTTAAAAAATTCGAATAAGGAAAATACCCCCCCCCTGGGGAAAAATTTTTGGGGTAAACCAAGAGCGTTTTTCCCCCCCCCCCGGGAAAAAACAGGTCAAAAAAAAAGGGGGTTAAAGGGGTTTTTGGGGATTTTTCCCGGGGTTAAAAAATTGAAAAAAAAACCCCGAAATCAAAAACACGGCCTTAAAAAACCCCCCCCCTTTTTTTGGCCCAAAAAAAGAAAAAACCGGCCCCCCAAGGGTAAAGGGGGAAAATTGGGTCTGATATGACCCTTCTCCAATGCCCCCCTTTGGGAATAAAGCCGCAAAGCGCATTTCAGGTACAGAAAATTTTTAAAAAAGGCGACCTTTGGGGAAATTTTATTTTACCCAGGAAAAAAAAATTTAAAAACCCCCTTTTTTCCAATAGCTCCGGGGGGGAAAAGGCAAGGTGCAGATTTACTTTCGCAAAAATAAAACAAAAAAAATCAATCAAAAAAAAAAGGAACATCCGAGCCTGGGGGGAGGAAAAAAAAACCCCGGTGTTTGGTATTAACTTTTTGGGGCACCCCAAACGGGGTTTCAGACACCCGTTTTTCCAATCCAAAACAGGATTAAGAGACTGAAAAACCCCGGGAAACCCAGTACGATTAAAAAATGCAGATTATACAACCAAAAAAAAGCAAAACTCATGATGAACAGGTTTTTAAACCCCCAATTTTTCCCCCCTGAGTAGAGAACGGGTTTTTAATTTTTCAGCCCCAAAAGGGGGGGGGAAACGATCCCCATAGGGAATAGCTTCTGGGGAGGGGGGGCAAGGGGAAAAACCCCCCAAAAAATTTAAAAAAAAAACATAAACCAACAGGTTTTTAATAGGGGGGGTCCGAATTTTTCGAAAGCCTGAGCAGAAAATGAGGACGAGAGCATAAAAAAGTGACGTTTTAAAAAAAAAATTTTTTTTTTAACACTACCCAAACAACCCCCCGTTTTTAAAAAGGTTTTTCCCCGCTTTAAGGGGGGGGCGAAATACATGAAACCCCCCCCCACATTAAAAAAAAAACCCCTTTTTCTTTTTTAAAAAAATACGCTGTGCCCCCGACACCACCTATCAAAACTGCAAGGAATTTTTAAAACAGGTTTCCCCAAGGCAACACTAATTTTCCCCCCAAACTTCTCCGCTCACGCAAAAAGTCCCGTCCCCAAAATTTTTTAAAAAACTAAAGACATGAAACATTGAGACCCGAGGGGGCAGGAATCCACCATAACAACCCCTTTACATTATCTGACAGAAAACCCCCCGGGGAAAAGGGGGCCCCCCAAAAAAATCGTTTTATTCCACTTGGCAGGGGAAAAAAACCAACCCCCCGGGGAAAAAAGACAGTAAAAAAACACGTCATCAACCCTCCCATTTTTTGCCAAAAAAAGGGTTTTTTCAGCTTTATCATTACATTATACTCAAAAAACAATAACCCCAAAACCGAAAAAATGCATCAACATCACTCAAAACAGGACCCCCGGTGCAGGGAAAAAACCCAATCCTGAGGTCGCCGCGCGGAAAAGAGATGACAATTTTAACCTGCGCGCTGCTTTTCCCCGAGGGCTTTTGGGTTTTTTAAAGGGGGAAAAAAAATTTAAAAATTTTTTTGAAATTTTTGAAACTTAGCTCGAACCCCTAAAAAACAAATCTGGCAAGGGAATCCCAAAGGGTTTTCCCCCCAAAAAACCCCAAACCCCCCAAGAATGCAGAATACCCTGAAAAACCCCAGTGGCAAGCTTAACCACACCGGGGCCCCCCAAAGTCAAACTCCCCCGAGAGAAAAAAAAATCCCCCCCCCCCCAAGATACAGAGGAAAAAAAAAAAATGCAACAAACAGAAAAAAAAACTCTGACAACTCTGACCCCAAACCCCCTTTTTTTTTTCCCAAATTTTTTCCCTTCTGTAGTACATACAATTTTAAATTTTTTTGGGCCCGGGGGAAAAAAGTTTTTTTTGGGGGGGTGAGGGGTGGGGGGGGAAAAAAAAAGGCCCCAAAAAACCCAAACGTTGGAATCTATTAATTGAGTACCCTGACAAAAACCCCCAAAAACAAAAGGCAGCCTGGACTTCCTACGTTGGCCTAAAACCCCCTTTTTTACAGCCTGAAAACCCCCCTACACCTAAATATTATATTGGAAAGCATCTGCCCCGGAGCGAACCCCAAAAAATTTTAAAGCCCCCAAACATGTAAGGGGGTTAGAAAAAAAAAATACGAACAGACAAAAAAAAAAGTATGAGAAAAAGTGGGGGGCCCCAAAATAACAAAAGAAAAGGATGGAAGGGTATTTTCGAAAAACCCCGAAAACCCTGAAAAGCACCAACTCAAAAAATTTTTAAAAAAAAAACCCGAGGAAAAAACACGACCCCCCACCCCCCCCCCCCAAATTTTTTTCCTGGTGTAAAAAAAAAAAAAACCGCACCACGAAAAAAACGGAAAAAGCAAAAGTACAAACATCAAGGGGGGGGAAAAAAAACTGGAAAAGGGGGAAAAGCCCCCCCCCAGGGGACCCTGAAAAGGGCCCCCCCCGAAGTTCAAAGGGGGAAAAAAAAAAAATCAAAAAAAAAAAACAAAAAGAAGAAAAATTCCCCTTTTTTTTTTTGAAGGGGGAAAAAAACACACCAACCCGCAGGGGGGGAAAAAAGGGGAAAAAAGGGGAAAAAAAGGTAGATACCAGAACAATTGAATTTCCCCCGGGGGCCCTGATGGGGAAAAGGGGGCCTTTCCCCTTTTTTAAAAACCCCCGAAACCCTGATTCCCAATCCTTTAAAATCTTCAAAATCTTTCCCCCGGGCAAAAACCCCTAACCCCCCTTTAAACCACCAGAAAAGGGGGCCTTTTTTTCAGAAAAAAACCCCCCAAACCTATTCACCAAAAAATCCCCAACCCCAAAAAAAAAACCCTTTTTGGGGGTTTTAAAAAAAAGGGGGGGGAGGAAAAACCCCCGTTGTACTGTCAGAAAAAAACAAAAAAGGGGGAGTCCGAAACCCAAAAGGGGAAAAAAAATGCTTTTTGGGGCCCTTTTTTGGGGAAAAAATTTTTCAGGGGGAAAGTAAAAAAAGTTAAAAAAAGGGGGGGTTTTCCCCGCTCCCCCTGGGGGCCCAAGAATTTTTTGTCATTAGCGAATTTAAATTTTTAGACTTTTTTTTAGCGTAGAGGGATGCTTGGGGAAAAATTTTTTTTTCATGAACCAGCCCCTTTTTAACCCCCCCAGTGTGATAGGGGTGGCTTTTTGGGGCACAGCGTCCCGAGTTTCGAAAACCAAAAGGGTTTTTTTCCCCCCTGTGTTTTTTCCCCCCATGCTTTTTTAAATCTGCCCCCCAAAAGGGCCCCGGGGGAAACTTTTGCACGCCCGTTGTCTTTGGGGGGGGGATCAGACTAAATTTTTGTTTTAAATTTTTTCCCTGAAAATTTTTTTTTTTTTCCCGTCCACATTTTTTTTGGCTCAGGTTTTTTTTTATTCGGGGGCCAAAAATATTAAAAACCCAAGGATTTTGAATTTTTTTTTAAAAGTTGTTTGGGGGTTTCCCTTTTATACCCCCGGGAAATCTTTCCCCCACGGGGAAAAAATTCTACCCCCCTTTGGGGAGAAAAAACCCCAGTTCCCAAAAAGGGGGATAAGAGGGGGTTTTAACCGATCATCAGGGGGGTTGCAAAAATTTTTTGCTGTAAATCTGCATGACATTAAAAAGTTTTTTTTGGGGTTTTTCCCCCCTTTTGGGTTTTTTGTCTCATAAAACCTGTTTTGGATTGAAATCTGTGCGGGGGCCAGTTTGGGGGGGGGCCCAAAGTTGTTAAAGCCAACACTCCGTTTTTTCCCCCCCCCTCCCCCGGGGGGAGGGTGTACCTTACTTTTTGGGGGATTTTTTTTTGATGTGTTTAGCGAAAGTAAAAAAAGCATCCTTCCCCCCCAAGGAAAAAATTTACTGCACTATTTAATTAGTGCCTGGGGGGTAAATTCCCCCCAAAGGGGGGGGCCTTTTTTTTAAAAAGTCAAACCCGAACATGACCTATGCGGTCTTTTTTAAAAAAAAAGGGTCATTGGAGAAAGGGTCCCCCAAAAAAAACCCTCCCTCTTCCCCCCTTGGGGGCCCTTTTTTCTTTGTGGCCAAAAAGGAGGTTCATTAAGGCCGGTATTGAATTTTTGTCTCTTGAACAATATCACTGTGAAATATCAATAACCGTTACCCCCTTTTTAAAAAAAAGACCTTTTTTTTTCCGGGGAAAAGTGCTACTTTTGGGTTTTTTAATTAAACCCCAGGGGCGAAAAACCTTATTCGCCTTAAGCCGGGGATGAATTAAGACGGCCCTTTAAAAAACCCCCCAAAGGGGGGGTTTTTGGGACCTTGTCTGGTTTCCCTTTTTGGGGGGAAAAATACTCCTTCCGTTTCCAGTTTTCCCTTTTTTGAATTAAATTTTCAGGGGGTTTTTTTGGGTTTCCCCCTTTTTTTATTGTTTATTTTGGGTGATATCTTGAATTTTTCCAATGACGGGGGCTCTCATGTTTTTTAAATTTTTCGGGACTTTTTGGGTTCCAGATTTTTAGGGGAAAAGGAAAAAAAACCTGTATTGAAGGATCAAAAAATCTTTTTGGCATACAGAGGATCTCATTTCTGGGATTCAATTTTTTCCCCCCCCGTTTTTTTGAAATGGACCCCCCCCAAGGGGTTTTTGGCCCCCGGGGGATTGGGTCCAACCTACTTTTTTTTAAAAGGGACTTCAGAGATTCTTGGGGGTTTTTTTAATTTTTTTTTAAAATTTATTGGTAATTTCTTTTTTATTGTTAAAAACCCCCGATGATTTTTTAAAAAAAAAAAGGGGTTTGATGTTTTGGGTTTTTTTGGCCTCCCCCCGGCATCTCTTTTTTCAGGGGAAAAAAAGCGAGATTCACTTTTTGCTTTTCCCCCTTTTTTCCCCGGGGGGGCCTTTTTTTTTTTTTTTTTTTCCCCCTTTTTCCCCCGGGGTTTTTTGCCTGAAATTGGGGCAGGTGCCCCCCCTTTTTCCCCCCCCAAAAAAATCCGAGCCTCTAAAAGTAACCCTTTTGCCTTTTTCTCCGAAAATTTTTTTTCCCAAATGAACGAAAAATTTTTACCCTTTTGGGGGTCGGGAGTTATTGGCCAAGAAGGGGCTTTTGAAGAGTGGAGACTTGGGGGGAGGGAGCCAAAACAGGTGGAGGGTCCTTTCTGACCATAAAATCTGGTTTATCCCTGTGAGGATTTTCCCCTTCGGACCCCCGATTATCTGACCCCGCTTTTAAATTTTGAAAGAGGGGTATTCTTTCCACCATCTCACCCAATTTGAGACTGGCTCTGGAAGGGGTTTTCAGGAGGAAAACCCGAGCGCGCCTATTGGGAAATTGTTTGTCCCAGATCGGTGGAAAAAGAGTGTAAAGTCTGAGATTATTGTTCCCGTTGGCTGGTCATTCCCGGGAATTTTTGGTACCAGAGCTTGGTTTGTCGGTCCTTTTGGTGGCCTACTTTGTCTCGTGACGTCAGGGAATTTGTGCAGTCCTGCGGCTTGCTCTCGCTCCAAGCCTTGCTCCGCTCAAGTGGTTTGTTGATGCTATTACCTGTGCCCAAAGACCATGACCCATATCTCTATGGATTTCATTTCCGACCTCCCTGTTTCACAGAGAATGACCGTTATCTGGGTGATTTGTGATAGGTTTTCCAAAATGATACATCTTGTGCCATATCTAAGTTGCCTTCCCCCTCCTCCGAATTGGTGCCTTTATTCCTTCAGCACGTGGTTCGGTTTACACGGCATTCCTGAGAACATTGTGTCTGACAGAGGAGTCCAGTTTGTTTCCAGATTTTGGAGGACTTTTTGTTCTAAAACTTGGTGTTCAATTGTCTTTCTCCTCGGCTTTTCATCCTCAGACCAATGGACAAACTGAGAGAACAAACCAGACAGTGGAGACTTATTTGAGATGCTTTGTGTCTGCTGATCAAGATGACTGGTCTCTTTTTTGCCTTTGGCTGAGTTTGCTCTTAATAATAGGGCTAGCTCTGCCACTTTGATATCTCCATTTTTCTGCAATTTTGGGTTTCACCCTCGATTTTTCTTCGGGATAGACGGGCTTCTGTCTGTCCAGGTGTTGACTCTGTTGTGGAGCGTATGCAGCAGATTTGGGACCAGGTAGTAGAGAGGTTGTCCCTCTCTCAGGAGAGGGCCCAGCGGTTTGCCAACCGGCATAGGACTGATGGTCCTCGTTTTTGAAGTGGGGGACTTGGTCTGGTTGTCCTCAAGAAATATCCCTATGAGAGTTGCATCTCCTAAGTTTAAGCCTAGGTTCATTGGACCTTATAAGATCATGGAGATTCTTAATCCTGTTTCCTTTCGTTTACTTCTTCCAGGGACATTTAAGATCCAAACGTGTTCCACAAGTCCTTATTGAAGAGGTTTGTCGAGCCAGTGGTTTCCTATGGCTGCGCCTCCTGACCCTGTTTTGGTTGAGGGCAATCTGGAGTATGTGGTTGAGAAAATATTGGATTCTCGTTTTTTCTAGACGGAAACTCCAGTATTTGGTTAAGTGGAGAGGTTATGGTCAGAGGACAATCTTGGGTGTTTACTTCGGACATCCATGCTAGGAGACTGATCCGTGCGTAATCACAGAGCTCATCCTGACCGACCTGGTTGCCCAAATGAGGTTCGGTGACCAATCCTCAAGGGGGGGGTACTGTTGTGAATGTGTTAGAAATGAATTCTGAGCAGGAAGCTCCCTCTGGTGGTTACAAACAGTACTGAACCATTCAATGAGGATTGGCAATCAGGAGTTACAGACTGTCTTATATAAGGGAGTGTTCCCTCCCATCATGGTTGCCGTGATCAATTGTTCTTGTCTCAACTGTGGTTCCTGGTTCACTTGGAAGCTTGCTGAGTCTTGCCTCTTCTCCTGCTCTCAGATAAGAAATTTTCTGTTTTTATTTTTGTGCTTGCTTTTTGCATTGTTCTCTGCACTTCTGTGGAGGTCACCAGGTCCCCTCTGGGGGCTTGTGCTCCTCTCAGTTTATCTGAGCCACTGTTATTTGTTCATTTGCCTTTTCCAGTTTTTTCAGTGGCTGCGGCTTAGTTTTGTTACACCAGAGAACTAATTTAGGTGCTAGAGGTCGTGTGATCTCAGGTGTTTTTGCAATTATAGAGTTGGTATTTCTTAGGGTTTTTTGGATTGCAGTAAGTGTCATAGAATCATAGAATGGTAGAGTTGGAAGGGACCTCCTGGGCCTTCTGTCCAACCCCCTGCTCAAAGCAGGATTCTCTAAATCATCCCAGACAGATGTCTATCCAGCCTCTGTTTGAAGACTTCCATTGAAGGAGAACTCACCACCTCTTGTGGCAGCCTGTTCCACTCATTGATCACCCTAACTGTCAAAAAGTTTTTTCTAATATCTAATCTGTGTCTCCTCCCATTCAGTTTCATCCCATTGCTTCTAGTCTTTCCTTGTGCAAATGAGAATAAAGATGATCCTTCTACAATGTGACAGCCCTTGAGATATTTGTAGACAGCTATTAAGTCTCCTCTCAGTCTTCTTTTTTGCAAGCTAAACATTCCCAAATCCTGCAACCGTTCCTCATAGGACATGGTTTGCAGACCGGTCACCATTCTGGTGGCTCTTCTCTGAACTTGCTCCAGTTTGTTGATGTCTTTTTTAAAATGTGGTGCCCAAAACTGGACACAGTATTCCAGATGAGGTCTGACCAAAGATGAGTAGAGGGCAATAATGAACTCACGTGATCTAGACTGTATGCTTCTGTTGATACATCCTAGAATTGCATTTGCCTTTTTTGCTGCTGCATCACACTGTTGACTCATGTTAAGTCTGTGATCAATTAGTATACCCAAGTCTTTTTCACATGTGCTGTTACTTAGCCCTATTCCTCCCATTTTGTATATGCTTTTTTCATTTTTATTGCCCAGATGTAGTACTTTGCATTTTTCCCTGTTAAAATCCATTCTGTTAGTTGCTGCCCACTGCTCCAGTTTATGTATATCTTTTTGAATCCTCTCTCTCTCTTCTCTAGTATTAGCTACCCCTCCTAGCTTTGTGTCATCAGCAAATTTGATCAGTTTACCCTCAATTCCTTCATCTAAATCATTGATAAAGATGTTGAACAATACAGGGCCCAAAACAGAGCCTTGTGGTACCCCACTTGAGACATTCTTCCAACTGGATGTGCAGCCATTTACAACCACTCTTTGGGTCCGATCACTAAGCCAGTTATGAATCCACCTAACAGTTGCCTTGTCCATTCCATACTTAGTCATTTTTTCAATAAGGATTGTGTGAGATACTTTGTCAAATGCTTTGCTGAAGTCAAGATATACTATATCTACAGCATTTCCCTGATCCACCCAGTCAGTGATTCTGTCATAGAAGGAAATTAAGTTAGTCTGACATGACTTATTAGTTACAAACCCATGCTGACTCTGTTTAATCACTTCATTCTTATCCAGGTACTTGCATACATGTTGTTTAATAATTTGTTCAAAGATCTTTCCTGGTATAGAAGTCAGACTCACCGGCCTGTAGTTCCCTGGGTCCACCTTCTTCCCCTTTTTGAAGATAGGAACAACATTTGCTCTTCTCCAGTCTTCTGGGACTTCTCCTGTTCTCCAAGAATTTTCAAAGATTATGGACAGTGGTTCAAGAATTTCTTCTGCTATCTCCTTCAGTACCCTGGGGTGTAATTCATCTGGACCTGGAGACTTGAATTCATTTATGTTAGCTAAGTGTTTCCTCACTGTCTTTCTGTTTATAGATATCCTGGATTCTTCTATTCCTTTAATAGGACAGTGAAGATCAGTTGATGTTACATTTCCTTTCTGAGAGAAAACAGATGCAAAATAGGAATTTAAAAGTTCAGCCTTCTCAACATCCTGACTTACCATTTCATAATTTTCATCCTGTAAAAATCCTATAGCATCTTTGACTTTTCTTTTACTTTTGACGTATCCCCAAAATCCTTTTTTGTTGCTTTTGACGTCACTTGCAAGCCTTAATTCATTGTCAGCTTTAGATAATCTGATTTGTGCCCTGCAGGTTCTGCAGACGGCATTATATTCTTCTTTAGATATGCCTCCCTCTTTCCATTTGATAAACATTTCTTTCTTCCTTTTTAGCATGTGTTTAAGTTCTATGTTCATCCATCCTGGTTTCCTTAAATGCTTCCCATTCTTCCCTCTTTTCGGAATTGTCCTTCCTATCCTTTTTCTTTCTAGGCAGATTGGGCCCCAACGTTTGCTCTTACTATTTTCTGTCTGTGTCTGTATTTCCTCTTGTCTAACCGCCATTACATGTTTGGGGGCTTCCTATGTTCTTTGGGGATCTGCTCCGGGGCAGATAGCTTTCCTCTTTCTATCTTTAGGTGTAGTTAACCTCTCAGGCTGTGACGAGGCGTCTAGGACCAACGTAGGAACGCTCCACGGCTGCCTTTAGTTGTGGTGGTTAGTCAGGGTACTGCAATCCAGTAGATTCCAACCTCTCTGGTGTATTGCCGTTTTTGCCTGCTCTCCTCAGCTACAAAATCATAACACAGGTCTAGCTCTTCGGCGGCGGTGATGCCGAGGTCACTGATCGTGGTTTCAAAGGTACACTTCCAACCCCTGTAGGTCTCAGGTTTATCATCAAACTCCGTAAAAACCGGTCTTAGTTTGATCACGCCGAATCATGTACCTTGCAAGGCCAGTCATATCAGCATTCTCCAATTTTGGAAGGACCGATGCTGGCTGGATAGCTTTGTTCATACAGTCTGTGATTTGACCTGGGAATGCAGGTACATATGGGGCAGCGTAGGTGTTCAGTCCATTAACTGGCTTAATGAGCTTAGTTTCTGCCACACATGGGACTGGAATTGTGTGATTGACTGGAGTGTGGTGACTTGCTGCATATTGGCCTGCACGTAGGTTTCTGAGTATAAGATTTGGTGAGGTGCAGGTTTCCGGTACATTTCGGTGCACAGAGGAGGATCAGAATGCAAGGTTGGCAGCGTATTGTACTGATCTTGGGTGCAGGATGCGGATAAAGACTCTGTGTCCTGTTGTCTCAGGGGAGCATCTGTGTGGTCAGGAAGGATTGCAGGAGCAGGGATAGCGCTGTGTTGGCTTTGTACATAGTCTCTAGTACGCTTAAGAGGGTCTTCAGTATCAAAACCACTTAAACTGATGCTGTCTCTTTGGCTCCCACTGATGGCTTGTTCCAGGACCTTTAACTTTGCCATGGCTATGGCGTGTTGGCGTTCCTTCTCTAGGGCCTCTAGGGCAGCTTGTATTTTAGTGGCCTCAGTTTTCATCTCAGTTTCCTTTTGAGCGAAGGCAGCTTGTATTTTAGTGGCCTCAGCTTCTGCACGTGCTTTTACGAGCTGTTCGCTGAGGGTTATTATTATTATTATTATTTATATAGCGCCATTAATTCCATGGTGCTGTACATGAGAAGGGGTTACATACAAAGTTATAGATATCGTTTACAGTAAACAAATTTACAATGACAGACTGGTACAGAGGGAGAGGACCCTGTCCTTGCGGACTTACATTCTACGGGATAATGGGGAAGAAACAGAAGGTCGGGGTGCGGCAGCTCTGGTGGTGGTGAGGCGGCAGCTCGGGTGGTGGCAGCGAGGTGGAAGCTCGGGTGGTGGCGGCGAGGCGGAATGGTTATTGCAGGCTGTAGGCTTTCCTGAAGAGATGGGTTTTCAGGTTCCGTCTGAAGGATCCAAGGGTGGTGGATAATCGTACATGTTGAGGCGTGGAGTTACAGAGGATGGGGGATATTCGGGAGAAATCTTGGAGACAGTTGTGTGAGGAACGAATAAGTGTGGAGGATAGTAGGAGGTCTTGGGAGGATCGAAGATTACGTGAAGGAAGATATTGGGAGATTAGTTCAGAGATATAGGGAGGAGACAGGTTGTGGACGGCTTTGTAGGTCAGTGTTAGTAGTTTGAACTGGATTCGTTGGGGAATTGGGAGCCAGTGGAGGGATTTGCAGAGGGGAGAAGCAGGGGAGTAGCGAGGGGAGAGGTGGATTAGTCGGGCAGAAGAGTTGAGGACAGACTGGAGTGGTGCAAGAGAGTTGACGGGGAGGCCACAGAGGAGGGTGTTGCAGTAATCGAGGCGGGAGATGATGAGGGCATGCACAAGAGTTTTAGTAGATTGAGGGCTGAGGAAGGGACGGATTCTGGAAATGTTTTTACGTTGGAGGCGACAGGAGGTGGCAAGAGTTTGGATGTGTGGTTTGAAGGACAGGGCAGAGTCGAGAGTTACTCCGAGGCAGCGGATTTCAGGTGCGGGAGAGATCGTGATGCCATTTACCATAATAGATAGATCGGGTAGGGAAGATACGTGAGACGGAGGAAAGATGATGAGTTCGGTTTTGTCTACATTGAGTTTTAGGAAGCGAGAGGTGAAGAAGGAGGATATGGCTGATAGACACTCTGGAATTTTGGACAGCAGAGAGGTGACATCTGGGCCAGAGAGGTAGATCTGAGTGTCGTCCGCATACAGGTGGTACTGGAAGTCATGGGACTTTATGAGTTGTCCTAGGCCAAGGGTATAGATGGAAAAAAAGTAGGGGCCCCAGGACAGAGCCTTGAGGGACTCCAACAGAGAGAGAGCGGGATGAGGGGGTAGTGTGAGAGTGGGAGACGCTAAATGTGCGGTCGGAAAGGTAAGTGGCGATCCAGGACAGGGCAAGGTCTTTGATGCCAAGGGAAAAAAGAACATGTAGCAGTAGGCAGAGGTCGACTGTGTCGAAGGCAGAGGACAGGTCAAGGAGGAGGAGGATGGAGAACTGTCTGTTAGCTTTGACTGTAAGTCATTAGTAATTTTGGTCAGGGCAGTTTCAGTGGAGTGGTGGGGGGGGAAGCCAGATTGGAGGTTGTCAAGGAGAAAGTTAGATGAGAGGTGGGAGGAAAGTTGAGCGAGCGTGGACATGCTGCTCAAGGAGTTTGGAAGCAAATGGGAGCAATGATATTGGCGATAGCTGGGCATAGCAGTTGGGTCAAGGTTTTGAGGATGGGTGTGATGGTGGCATGTTTGAAGGCAGAGGGAAAGGTACCAGAAGATAGCGATAGGTTGAAGAGATGGGTTAGGGCAGGGATGAGCATGTTAGTGAGGTTGGGGAGCAGGTGGGAAGGGATAGGGTCAAGTGCACAGGTGGTGAGGTGTGAGGATTTTGAACAGCGTGACTTAGATGGTCACTTTGACTGTCTGGCTGAGCCAGAAATGCAAGATGACATCTCGGCTATTAGCGCGATTCTTGCCTCTGTCTTGGCTTTTATATCGCGCACCATGCTTTCTCTCTCAGAGTTAAGTTTTTGGAAAGCTTGCAGCTCTTTGCAGGTAACTAATGGATTAAGTCTCTTTAACACTGCGATATACTGATCTTTTATTTTTGCATAACATTGATAATCTGAACACAGTTGTGCAAGGGTTCCCTCTGGTGGTCGTTGGAGAGAAGCAGGCTGAGACAGGCTGTGTATGTGACTCAGCAGTTTTTGCCATAGCTCTGCTGTAGCACGGAGAAGATTATGTTTACTGGATTCTAGATTCTCCCTTATTTTCCATGTTGGCTTTGTGGGACATCTAGCCTTCTCACTAAATGGTGGATCAGGGTCTATGCACTCTTCCTCTGACAATGGGTCTGGCAGAGACCGTGTAGTCATCACTTCATCCATCCTGATTTACAGGGAGAAGGGGAGCTGTATAGATTCTTATATGTTGAGAGCGGATGCTCTGCAGGAAGTTCTGTAGCTTTATAGAAGCTGTAGGTTTTACAGATGAATCTGATAAGTCATTTTTACTATTCTGTCCACGGGGCCTGTGGCTGCAAATATGGCTCTGTGAGATGCTGGATCTCTTCACCTCACTTACAATTGGCGACGGTCGCAGATAGCTTAACTCAGCTGCCGGCACACATGTTAGGAAGAATCCAGAAGAGACTTTGATTTCTGTAAGAATTCTTGTTGAATGCATACAAACAGCAGCAGGTAAAAAATACTTTCTTCAGACAGACTGAAAACACATGTGATTCTGATAAAACCAAGATGGAGAATGAAACACAGAGAAAGAAGAAGGAAATGACATCATACCAGAAGAGGGAGACAGAGAGACAGAAGGGACAAACTTAATGGAAAGGGAGGATTCCAGCTATGCAAACACAGGGACACATAGCAACAGTAAACAATATGAGAGACTACAATACAGCATGAGAGTCTGGGGGGCTCCGAAGGCGACGTAACTAGTGAGCCCTGGGTACCCGTAGTAAGGCCCCTCGAACAGGACCAGAATGGAATACCCGGAGGACACAGGTGCTACCTCCAGTAAGACCCCGGAGACGAGGCAGCTGTCCCAGAGGGACCAAAAGGGGTAACAGATATAATGGAAGAGACCGTAGTGAGGTAGACACAGGTGAGGAAGGTCCTGGTTCCGGGTAGATGGTAGCAGGCTGGCTCCAGTAACCTTGTCACAGTCCACGGATTTGGATGGCTGTTGGCAGAACGGGATAATACTTGCACAAGTGATTGCAGAGGTTGTCAGGGAGAGCAGGATACAGGATACCGATACTCTGTGGAGACAAATAGTATGAGCAAACGCACAGAGACTGCTAACGCAGCGCAGACAGGTCATAGACAGAACCAGATGTAGCAATGGTAGATACTCGTTGCTCCGGCGCTCTCCCAGTGGAGGAGAGACCAGAAATAGTAATCAGTGCGCTGCCATTGGATTACTAAATTCAAAAAATGCACGCTGTCCCTTTAAGAAACCAGAGGAGTGCACGCTCGCATCCTAATAGTATTCTATGAAGATCTGCTGACAGCACGACAGGAAATGGGGGAGGGAGAGAGCAGGACACTGAGAAGTAGAGAGAGCATGAGACCTCAGACAGGGAGCTCGCTGCTGCACAGGGACAGTGTGATAAGCAGGAGGTGATTGACCAGAATGGGGTGCAGAGCCAGCACGGGGACCGGGTGTAACACAGACGAAATCCTTCATGGAAGATTCCCTATAATGAGGCAGATGGAGGCACTGTGGATGCCGTGTGACCTGTGATCCGGCGGTGTCCATCTTTTTAGGATTGCATAAAAGTGCCATCGCCCACAGTTTTGTGCACTTCTGAAAAGAAGGGCACCTCTAAACAGAGGCCAGACGAAGTCCAGAGTAACTCTGCTGCCTCATTATAGTGAATGGATCCCTCGGGGGTTTCATCTGAATCACTTCACTTAGAGATTTAGATGGAACCCCAAAGTAAGTGCTCAGCGACCCCAAACGTTGTGTAAAATATTCCAATAAAAGCTTCAACTCAATCCACAAAAAGAGCAAACCCTCACTCATGTCCGTCATCTGTTAACAGAAATATAGGAGGCTTCCATGTTACTGGTAGTACAAAGGGTTGAAAAAGCGAAATAGCATCTAACCCGCCAAAAGAAATTCAGCAAATTCTACGCTCCAAAATCCAAATGCCCCTCTACGTTCTGAGCCCCAGTGTTCCTAAACCACATGTTTGGCATTTCTGAAACGATGAGAGAACGCCTAACTTACGGGTGCTTGTCTCCCGTACTAGTGACTGCAACGTACTGGTCTCTACAACGGCAATGTGCAATTTTCACTCTGCAACATTCATTGCTGCTTATTTCTGGAAAATACCCATGGAGTCAAAATCGGCACTTCACCTGTAGATAAATTCCCAAAGCAGTATATTTTCCAAAATGGGGTCACTTGAGGGGCGATTCTGCTATTCAAGTAATTAGGGGCTCTATATATGAAGTCTGCAAACTGTTCTAAGAAAATCTGCGCTCCAGGAGGCAAATAATGCTCCATTCCTCCCGAGTCTCTCCATAAGGCTAAGTAGCACTGTACTGCCACATATGGGGGATTGCCACGTTGAGTAGAAATTGTGAGACAAATTTTAGTGCCATTTTTACCCACTTCTTGTGTTAAAATGTAAACTCTGGGACTAAAACAAAATTTTGGTTGTAAAAATGTAGTTATTTTTTATTCACTGCCCAATAGTATAAAATTCTGTGACACACCTGTGGTGTCAGTATGATCACTGCACCCTAGATGAATTCATTGAGTGGTGTAGTTTGTAAAATGGGGTCACTTATGAAGGGGATCTGCTATTCTGCCACCTCATGGGCTCTTCCAGTGGGTCATGGCACCTGCAAACCATAATAGTAAAATCTGGCGCTCCTTGTAACACTTTTGTGAGGAAAATGTGATTTTTTTATTTTCATGGCTCAACGTTTTAAACTTCTGTGAAGCACCTGGGATTTCAATGTGCTCACCATGCATCTAAATACATTCATTGAGGGGTCTAGTTTCCAAAATGGGGTCACTTGGGGGGAGTTTCCACTGTTTAGGCACATCAGGGGCTTTCCAAACAGGACATGATGTCCGCCAATGATTCCAGGAAATTTTGCATTCAAAAAGTCAAATGACGCTCCTTCCCTTCCGAGCCCTGCTGTGCGCCAAAACAGTAGTTTTCTCCCTCATATTGAGTATCGGCAAAATCATGAGAAATTTCACAACAAATTGTATGGTGCAATTTTTCCTGTTACCCTTATAAAAATGCAACATTTGGGGCTAAAAATATATTTGTGAGAAAAATGTGATTTTTTTTTTTTATTTTCACAGCTCAATGTTATAAACTTCTGTGAAGCACCCGAAGGTTCAATGTGCTCACCACACATCTAGATCAGTTCTCTTAGGGGTCAGATTTCCAATATGGAGTCACTTGTGGGGGATTTTCATTGTTTAGGTCCATCAGAGGCTCTCCAAACGTGACATGGCATCCGTCAATTGTTCAAGCAAATTTTCCATTCAAAAAGTCAAATGGCGCTCCTTCCCTTCCGAGCTCTGCCGTGTGCCCAAACAGTGGTTTTCTCCATCATGTGGAGTATCGCTATGCTCAGGAGAACTTACACAACAAATTTGAAGGCCATTTTTTCCTGTTGCCCTTGTCAAAATAAAAAAAATTTGGATCTGATGTAAATTTTTTGTGAAAAAAACTCTCTTCATCTGTTGGCCCTCACTGAAACCTGGATTCAGGTTTCTCACACTGTCTCCCCTGCTGCCATTTCCTATGGTGGCTTACAGTTCTCCCATTCCCCAAGACCCGCAAACAGACATGGTGGTGGAGTTGGCATACTCCTGTCCCCACAATGCACTTTCCAGGTCATCCCCCCAATTCCATCACTCTTATTCCCTTCTTTTGAGGTCCACACCATCAGGCTCTTCCGTCCCCTCTCCTTCAGAGTAGCGGTCATATATCGGCCCCCAGGCTCGCCCACCCAGTTCCTTGACCACTTCTCAGCCTGGCTGCCACACTTCATGTCCTCAGAACTACCAACCCTTATCCTTGGAGACTTCAACATCCCCATTAACAGCCCTACTTCCACATCTGCATCTCAGCTTCTATCACTAACCACTTCTCTAGGCCTCTCACAGCTTTCAACCTCTGAGACACACAAGGATGGTAACACCCTTGACCTGGTCTTTGTCCGCCTCTGCTCAATCTCCCACCTAAATAACTCACCGCTTCCACTCTCTGACCACAACATGCTCTCCTTCACCCTCACAAATCCTCGACCACCCCAGCGCACTCCTACCTACCATACATTCAGAAATCTACAAGCCATTAACCCTCAGACACTTTCAGACTCCCTACACTCATCGCTGTCCCCAATCTCCTCTTTTTCTTGTCCTAATCTGGCTGTTCATCACTACAATGACACTCTTAGAAACACCCTTGACTAAGTAGCACCGCTCACCCTCAGAACCTCCAAACACACAGTAAAACAGCCCTGGCTCACATTGAAAACTCAACTTCTTCAGCGATGCTCTAGGAGTGCTGAACGCCTATGGAGAAAAACCCGCACACCAGAAGACTTCATCCACTTTAAATTCATGTTAAGAACTTATAATGCTGCCCTTTACCTCGCCAAACAGACCTACTTCACCTCCCTGATCTCCTCACTAGCCAACAACCCCAAGAAACTTTTTGACACTTTTCACTCCCTCCTCAGGCCAAAAGCACAAGCCCCTATCACAGACATTTGTGCTGACGACCTGGCCTCCCATTTTATAGAAAAAATAGATGCTATCCGTCAGGAAATCTGCTCTCAACCACCAAGTGCTGTGACTCCCATCCCTCCCTGCATTTCCCCTGGCTCACTTTCCTCATTTGATCCCATCACAGAAGATGAAGTCTCCAGACTCCTCTCTTCCTCTCGTCCGACTACATGCACGACCGACCCCATTCCCTCACATCTCCTCCAGTCTCTCTCTCCAGTTGTCACAACTCACCTAACTACAATCTTTAATCTCTCACTCTCCTCTGGCATTTTCCCATCCTCCTTCAAACACTCCATCATTACTCCATTACTAAAGAAACCCACTCTCGACCCTTCCTGCACAAACAACTACAGACCGATCTCCAATCTCCCGTTCATCTCTAAACTTTTGGAGCGCCTAGTCTACTCCCGCCTCACCCGTTACCTCTCCACTCACTCCCTTCTAGACCCTTCACAGTCCGGCTTCCACCCCCTACATTCGACTGAAACTGCACTCATCAAAGTGACCAATGACCTTCTGACAGCAAAACGTAACGGTGACCACTCTCTGCTCATTCTTCTCGACCTTTCTGCAGATTTCGACACAGTTGACCACCGTCTCCTACTCTCTAGGCTCCAGTCTCTAGGCATTAAGGACACTGTTCTCTCCTGGTTCTCTTCCTATCTTTCTGTCCACTCCTTCAGTGTTTCGTTTTCTGGCTCCATGACATCTCCTCTTCCTCTCACTGTCGGTGTACCCAGGGCTCAGTCCTTGGCCCCCTTCTCTTCTCTCTCTACACAGCCCCAATTGGACAGACCATTAGCAGATTTGGCTTTTTCAGTTCCATCTTTATGCTGATGACACACAATTATACACATCATCCCCCGACCTTACCCCGCTGTACTACAGAACGCCACCGACTGTCTATCCGCAGTCTCCAACATCATGTCCGCTCTCTATCTGAAACTCAACCTCTCCAAAACTGAACTTCTGCTCCCACCGTCTACTAACCTCCCTAAATCTGACATTTCCCTCTCCGTGTGCGGCACCATAATAACACCCCGGCAGCAGGCTCGCTGTCTGGGTGTTATGTTTGACACCAATCTCTCCTTCGCCTCCCATATACAATATCTTGCCCGCTCTTGCCGCCTACACCTAAAGAACATCTCTAGAATCCGCCCTTTTCTCACCATGGAAACAACAAAAACTCTCACTGTCGCCCTGATCCACTCCCCCCTGGACTACTGCAATGCTCTATTACTTGGACTCCCCATTACTCGACTATCCCCTCTCCAGTCCATCCTTAATGCAGCAGCCAGGGTCATCCATCTGGCTAATCGGTACTCGGACGCGTCCGCTCTTCGCCAGTCCTTACACTGGCTGCCCATTCATTATAGGATCCAATTCAAAGTACTTGTTCTCATCCACAAAGCTCTCCACAGTGCAGCACCCCCCTACATCTCCTCCCTCATTTCTATCTATCAGCTGCCCGTCCTCTCCACAGTGCAGCACCCCCTACATCTCCTCCTTCATTTCTATCTATCACCTACCCGTCTTCTCCACAGTGCAGCACCCCCTACATCTCCTCCCTCATTTCTGTCTATCACCTGCCCGTCCTCTCCACAGTGCAGCCCCCCTACATCTCCTCCCTCATTTCTATCTATCACCCTGCCGTCCTCTCCACAGTGCAGCACCCCCCTACATCTCCTCCCTCATTTCTATCTATCGGCCTAACCGACTGCTGCGCTCTGCAAACGACTTTCAACTAACCTCTGCACTAATCCACACCTCCCACTCCCGACTCCAAGACTTCTCCCGCGCTGCGCCAATCCTCTGGAATGCTCTACCCCAAGAAATTAGGACTATCCACAATTTGCATGGTTTCAGGCGCTCCCTCAAAACACATTTGTTCAGAGCGGCCTATCACATTCACTAATCAAAGTCATTCTATGTGTAAGTGTGTGTGTGTAGCCCATTCACTATCTCCATCCATCCCTCACTCCCTCAAGATGGCTGGACCATCATTGTAAATGCACCATTGTATATACACACCTGTACTTTGTATCTCCCCCACCTCATTGTAGATTGTAAGCTCTCACAGCAGGGTCGGCTTATATTGCTTTAATTATTGTATTGTTAACGTTGTTACTTATGACTTGTGTTTTGAAACTGTAAAGCGCTGGGAATATGATGGCGCTATATAAATAAAGATTATTATTATTATTATTATTAAAATGTTCATTTTATTCCATATTCAAAAAATTCCTGTGAAGCACCTGAAGGGTTAATAAACTTCTTGAATGTGGTTTTGAGCACCTTGAGAGGTGCAGTTTTTAGAATGGTGTCACTTTTGGGCATTTTCTGTCATATAGGCCCCTCAAAGTGACTTCAAATGTGAGGTGGTCCCTAAAAAAAAGGTTTTGTAAATTTTGTTGGACAAATGAGAAATCGCTGGTCAACTTTTAACCCTTATAACTTCTTAAGAATTTTTTTTTTTTTTTAATTTTGTTGCAAAGATTGTGCTTATTTAAAGTAGACATGTGGGAAATGTTATTCATTAACTATTTTGTGTGACTTATCTCTCTGCTTTAAGGGCATAAGAATTCAAAGCTTGAAAATTGCAAAATTTTCCAAATTTTCACCAAATTTCTATTTTTTTTCACAAAAAATCGCAAGCCATATCAAACAAATGTTACCACTATCATGAATTACAATATGTTTATGTCACAAAAAAACTGTCTCAGAATCACCAAGATCCGTTGAAGCGTTCCAGAGTTATTACCTCATAAAGTGACAGTGGTCAGAATTGTAAAAATTGGCCAATAAATTGGTCATTAAACTGCAAACCATCTTTGAGGGTAAAGGGGTTAAGAAGATCCTTGCAAGAGAACCCAAAGGACAGGGATAGTTAGGGTCCCAGCTCTAAGGATAGTTTGAGGCCCCTCTCCCTTACTGAAAACCATCACAGCATGAGAGTCCTGAGTCAATCCTGCCCCCTCTCCATACTGTGCCTCCTGTTGACACTTTCCCCTAATGTCACTCCCTCTCTATATTGTGCCCCTTATCCATACTGTACCCCTCTTCACACTATCACCCTGCTCCTCCCTTACTGAGTCCTTACAATACCCTTTACTCTGGATATTGCCCACCATACAGTGTCCTCACACTACCCCTCCTACTATATACTGTCCCCTCACACTGTCCTTCCATAGGTATACTTCCCCATAGTCTTCCTTATCTCTTATGTATACTGCACCCATATTGTGCCCTCACACTCTCCCTTACTCTGCATACTGACCCCCAAAACCTGCCCTCACATTCTCTTTCACGGTATACTTCCCCATACTGTGCCCTCATACTACATTCTGCCATCCATACAGTGCACCATGCTATCCCTCCTTCTGTATACTGTCCCTACAGTTGTGCTCAAAAGTTTACATACCCCAGCAGAATTTTTGCTTTATTGGCCTTTTTTCAGAGAATATGAATGATAACACCAAAACTTTTTCTGCACTCATGGTTAGGGTTGGGTGAAGCCGTTTATTGTCAAACTACTGTGTTTTCTCTTTGTAAATCATAATGACAACCCAAAGCATCCAAATGACCCTGCTCAAAAGTTCACATACCCCATTTCTTAATACCATGTATCGTTCCCTCTAACATCAATGACAGCTTGCAGTCTTTTGTGGTAGTTGTGGATGAGTTTCTTTATTTTCTCAGATGGTGAAGCTACAAAGTCTTCTTGGCATAAAGCCTCCATTTCCTGTAAATTCCTGGGCTGTCTAGCATGAACTGCGCACTTGGGATCTCCCCAGAGTTGCTCAATGATACTGAGGTCAGGAGACTGAGATGGACACTCCAGAACCTTAACTTTGTTCTGCTGTAGACCATGACAGGTCAACTTGGCCTTGTGTTTTGGATCGTTGTCATGTTGGAACGTCCAAGTACATCCCATGCGCAGCTTCCGGGCTGATGATTGCAAATTTGCCTCCAGTATTTGCTGATAACGTGCTGCATTCATATTTGTTTCAACTTTGACAAAGTTTCCTGCGCCTTTGTAGATCACACATCCCCAAAAAATCAGTGATCTACCTCCATACTTTACAGTAGTATTGGTGTTCCTTTCATCATAGACCTTGTTGATCTCTCTCCAAATGTAAGTTTATGGTTGTGGCCAGAAAGTTATGTTTTGGTCTCATCACTCCAAATTACCTTGCTCCAGAAGTTTTGAGGCTTGTCTCTGTGCTGTTTTGCGTATTGTAGGCGAGATACTTTGTGGCATTTGCACAATAATGGCTTTCTTCTGGCGACTCGACCATGCAGCCCATATTTCTTCAAGTGCCTCCTTATTGTGCATCTTGAAACAGCCGCACCGCTAGTTTTCAGAGAGTCCAATATTTCAGCTGTTATTTGTGGGTTTTTATTTGCATCCCTAACAATTTTCCTGGCAGTTGTGGACGAAATGTTTGTTGGTCCACCTTACCGTGATTTTGTTTTTACAGAACCTCTAATTTTCCGTTTGTTAATCACAGTGTGAACGCTGCTGACTGACATTATCAATTCCTTGGATATCTTTTTGTATCCCTTTCCTGTTTTATACAGTTCAACTACCTTTTCCTGTAGATCCGTTGACAATTCTTTTGGTTTCCCCATGACTCACAATCCAGAAATGTCAGTGGCTGGATGAAAGATGCAAGAGTCTGTCTGGATCCCAGAAACTCACTCAGCTCTTATGCACACACTGATTACAAGCAAACAGGTCACATGTGAGGATGTTACCTTTAG
Organism: Oophaga sylvatica; assembly: GCA_033576555.1. Classification (NCBI taxonomy): domain Eukaryota; kingdom Metazoa; phylum Chordata; class Amphibia; order Anura; family Dendrobatidae; genus Oophaga; species Oophaga sylvatica. The sequence goes on from JARQOD010001231.1 coordinate 51,215, forward strand.
TAGTCATTCAAACCCATTTGTGTCAGTTTCTGTGCATGAAATCAGGCCAAAAGTATGAGAACTTTTGATCAGTGTCATTTGGATGTTTTGGATTGTCATTATGATTTAAAAAGATAAAACACAGTATTTTGACAATAAACGGCTTCACCCAACCACTAACCATGAGCGGAGAAAACGTTCTGGTGCTATCATTCATATTCTCTGAAAAAAGGCCAAGAAAGCAAAAATTCTGCCAGTGTATGTAAAAATTTGAGCACAACTGTATGCTGTTTCCTCACACTATCTACTGCTGTCCCCATATTGTGCCATCACACTACGTACTGTCCCCATACTGTTCCCTCTCAATATGTACTGCTCCCGTTCTGTGTCCTCACACTATACAATATCTCCCATAGTGTGCCTTCTATTCACACTGCCTCACCAAACTACCCCCATACTGTGCCCTCACACTGCCCCTCACTCTGTTTATTGGCCCCATGCTATGCCCTCATACCATATACTGCCTCCCCATACTGTGTCTTCACACTATATACTGCCCTCCTGCATAGTTGATAACTTAAAATTGACAAGATTAGTTATCACCTACGGTACGTTATGGATAGATGATAACTTCTCTTTTCCGGACACCACTATTGTGTGTGAAGCCATGTGTGGTGGTTATAGGGCCACTCCTAAAACCTGCCCTACTTACATTCATGTATGACTGCATATCAGGATGTGAATAGATTTCTAATGATTTGTTTTCTGTTAAAAAGCTTTAGAAAATTAACTTTTCAGATCTGATGATTTTTCAATTTTTTTTCTCCATCAGCTGATCCAGAAATACGGCTCAGTATTCACCATTTGGAAAATGTCAGAACCGGTCATCGTCTTGTGCGGTTATGAGGCGATGAAAGACGCCCTGGTAAATCATGCCGAGGAGTTCAGTGCACGCCCCAAATTCCCGGTATTGCAAATCTCAACCGAAGGATACAGTGAGAATTATACATTATATATTTTAGAACAAGTCTATCAGATTCTCTTTTAACCTCTTTAGTCAGTAAATAAATATGAGACGGGAAGGAGGGGGATGGAGCTGCAGTTTCTCTTTTAGTAAAATAGCTTTAGGCCACGTTCACATGTTCAGTATTTGGTCGGTATTTTATTTGTAAGCCAAAACCGTATCCACTGGTGATAGCAGCAATGTTGAGAAGAAAAAAGAGATTCCATAGGCACAATCCAAAATGGCAGGGATGGACTAGGACTGGAATTCAGCCCTGACATTTGAAATCACACAGGCCCACGCTGTCCCCATCCCCGAGCCCAAGATGGGGCTATACAGTGGTGACCAAAAGTTTTGCTTTTCTTTTGTAAAGTGTGATTGCTTCTGTCTGGTTGTTGTGATGCCATTTTCCTGGTGATGAAGTGAAAGTTCATGAAGTTTTAATCATGCAAGACGTTAATTTTAAGGTCATTTAACTAAAGAAAACTGACGGCCAAAAGTTTTGCATTTACTATTTATTGATCACAACATAAAGAGTAATTCATTGCTTACAATGCCATATCTTAGTATTTTGTAGCAGAACTTCTTGCTTAATTACTGCACCCCACCAACGGGGCATTGAAGCCTCTCAGGTAGAAGACATCCTGAGGGATTTTGCTCCATTCCATTTGCAAATCTGCAAACAATTCATCTTCATTACTATGGGTCCGGGCCTCAACTCATCGCCCAAACTCATCCCAAAGGTGCTCTATAGGGTGTAAATCAGTTGATTGGCTCGGCCATTGCAACAGGCGGACATTTTTCTTCGCTAACCAATTTTTGACTAAATTGGACATGTGCTTAGGATCATTGTCTTGCTGGAATTTCCTACTTTGTTTTTACCATGTGGCTGCATTACACTCTCACGTACATCCTTGTACATGGTAGCATTCATATTTCCATCAATTCTATGCAGAGGGCCAATGGCAGATGAAGAAAAGCAGCACCAAACCACAACATTGCCACCACCATGTTTCACTGTAGGTATTTGGCACCTTACATCATTACATTTTCCATTTGGGCTCTTTATGTAGTGCTTGCCATCACTTCTAAACAGATTGAACTTGGATTCATCCGACCACAACACCTTAGACCAATATCACTCTTTACATTTGTTGTGTTCTTTGGCAAATTCAAGTCGCACCTTGCAGTTCTTTGATGAAAGTCTTCTTGCCTGGACCCCGTGCATTCATTCCTACTGCTCGGAGCCGTCACCCCACAGTTTGTGACTCACTTTGACCCCAATATTCTTTGTTCATTTCGTGGGAAATCTATACAGCACTTCATGGACATCAGATACTGACTTTTTCTTAATAATGTGATCAACTTTGGAGGAAGTTTTCTGTGGTCGTCCACTTCTAGGTTTGTCAGATGTTCCCTAACCTTCTTTTTCTGTCTTAATTATATGTGACACTTGACTCTGAGAGCAGTTGAATTCCATAGCTCTTTTTTGGCTTTTGCCTTACTTCACTCTCAGAATAATAAGCTCCCTGACATATGGTGTTACATTTGACTTTGTCTTTGCCATGTTTTAACAGAAAAGCACACAAACTAAAAAAATAAAAAAATTGGGTAAAATTCGACTACCCCATGACAAAATATGCAAAACATTTGTCTCTGCAAATGCTGAAAACTAACACGTAAAGGGATAAAACAATGTTAAACACAATTTTCATAGTCATAGCTGAAAACCATAGGCATCCGGCTTACTAAAATCACCAAGAAAATGGCATCACAACAACCAGAAGAAATCACACTTTAAAAAAAAATGCAAAACTTTTGGTTGTCACTGTATTACTAATATTACTCTGGATGAAGAAAAGCAAGATTTACTACAAGATCAATATTTCTAATACCAACAAACTATAACCAGAATATACAGTGTTAATAAATAATACCCCCATGCTGATTGAGGTTAAAGTGCATGTAACTTCAGACCTCTGAATCCTCAGAGCGCACACTATGGGGATTCTCCAGTGTCAGGATTGGGAGCGGCGTCGTGTGACCACAAGTATGTGATTTCCACACCTCCGGCCACAATCCAACTAATTGTACTCGGCTTTGCTAATTTTGCTTGTATTGAGCGAGGCCGTGCACGTCTAGTTAGCAGGTGACCCCATGTATGCAAATCGCATATTTGTGGCAACATGACCAGGGGTGTAACTACAGTAGGTGTGAGAGTTGCAATCCCACCCGGGCCCTGGAGCCTAGAAGTCCCTTCGGCTTAAATGACAAGACCAATGCTATTAAAGACATGCAATAATAGGGGGCCCAATTAGAGCTTTTGCTTTGGGGCCCATGCTAGTCAAATTATGCCAATGCACATGATCACCAACTCCCAGCGCCACCATCGGAGAATCCTCACAGCATGCGAGCTCTGTGAGGATTCAGAAGTCCTCGGTCACATAGAGTCACTGCAGACTTTAGCTTCAGGCTTGGACAACTACTTTAACCAAAAGCACTGTACTAAGACTGGTATTACCTCCATACATTGACCATGCTAACTAAAGAACTGTCTCTAATCTTCCCTTCATCTCTAAACTCCTGGAACGCCTGGTCCACTCCCATCTTATCAGCCATCTCTCCGATAACGCTCTTCTCAACCCTTTCAATCGAGTTTCCGCTCTTTACACTCTACTGAAACTGCCCTTGGATCGCCCGCCAGGGCAGTGGGGATACTCGGTACCGGGCCACTTCTTAAAGGTGAAGTGTCACAGCAGCAGTGACCCGGTCCGTGGCCCTGGGCGTCCAATAAAAGGGATAGTAAAAAAGGAATAATAAAGTTTGTAATAAAGTGTTCATGATGCCCCCTGTTATGTTATGGTAGCTGAGGAGGCAGGAGCAAAAACCCGCATAGGCAGCCTTAGGCTAGTTTCACACATCCGGCGGGCGCCTTGCGGCGCCCCCGGCATTTTGCCGCAGCGCCGCATCAGAAAACCTGATGCGCCGCATGCGGCTTTTTTCACATTGACATGCATTAGCGCCGGATGGCGCCGTATGTCAATGCGTTGCATGCGGTTTTGTCCGGATTCGGCGCAAATGTACATTGCGGCGGCCGGACAAAACGCTGCATGTAACGTTTTTTGTTTTTGCCGGATGGTTTCTGATGTCTCTTTTGCGCTGCGGCAAAATTCCGGGGGCGCCGTCAGGCGCCCGCCGGAAGTGTGAAAGAGGCCTTAGACCAGAGAGGTTGGAAACTAATAGGTTGCAGACCCCTAAACTAACCGCACAACTAGAAGCAGCCGTGGAGCGTACCTACGGTGGTCCTAGATGCCTCAGCACAGCCGGAGAGATAGCTATCCCTGAAGATGGAAAGAGGAAAGCCAACTGCCCCGGAGTAGACCCCAAAAGAGTAGGAAGCCCCCAAACATATAATGGCGGTTAGACAAGATGAAAATACGAACACAGACAGAAAATAGATTGAGCAAACGCTGGTGCCCAAAACTGTCTAGATAGGACAGCACAGGAGAGAATACTTTCTGCAACTCAGAAAAACCCTAGGAAAAACTCCAACACTTCTGAATCCAAAAACGCTGAGACCACACGGTCTCGACCACCTATATCAGATCTCCGGTGTGGACACGTAGCTACCCAGCAGAAAAATATCACAAGAACTGAGCAAATGAACAAACACAAAAAACGAACGGAGACCAGCCAAAGCCCCCCAAAGGGGACCCGGCTGAAGACAAAAAGCAATGCAGCAAAAAGCAAGGAATTCAAACCACAGAAAAAAAAACTGAAAGAGACTTATCTGAACGCAAGCAGGAGACAGCAGGAAAGCAAGCTGAATTCCAAACTAAACCAGGAAGCACAATTGATCACCGGCGAGGATCATGGGAGGTCAGCTCACTTATATCAGGCCAGTCAGTACCACCTGACACCCACTCGTTATCTGCGGGTGTAGGACTCTTGGTATTCAAGATAGGTTCAAAACCCTCAGCAACCACCAGAGGGAGCTTCAGCTCCCAAGTCGTCTTCAAAACATTCACAACAGCCACCCATGGTATTTGGTCAGGGGACCGACGCTGCAATGCAGATCCTCTGGGGTGATGATAGGGCAGAAAAGATCGTTAAGCCCTCCATGGGTAGAGCTCTGTCCCAGGGCAGTTCGGATGATAAAGGTGATGTTGGTGGTGAGTGTGGTGCAGGGCAGGTGATGCAGGAATGATTCAGAAGACACAGCAGGGTGCAGTTTCCTTTACCTTTTACTGAGCAGTGCAGGTACAGTCCAGGGCTCAGGTTACAGATGGTCCTGGAGCCGGTCAGCCTGGAAGCAATTTGGGAATTTCTTTAGTCAGGTGGGTTGTGAGGCCTCCTTTCTAGCGCTGTTCTTTGAGGTACTTGCTGCTGTAAACTCTATTAAAGTCCTTTCTGTCTGATGCTTAGGTAGAACTCCACTCGCATGACAGGCAGCTGGAGCCTGCTTCAGGGGTCGCTCCTGTCTGGCGTCTCCGGCTCACACGTGCTGCAGTGTCATCGAGTATCAGTATCGGACAGAGGACCTGTGCTCCTCTGCCCTCCAGATTCTGCTGCCGGGGCTTCACTACCCACACTGCCTCGGGCTCCTATACCCGGTCAATGGGGCTGAAGCCTGGGGTGAGCGCAGAAGAACCTCCTATCTCCAGCTCCTCTCTACATGTCCTCTCTCAACCTTGTTTAGGCTCTAACTCTCTCTACTACCTTCCTCCTCCTGACCAGATAGAGCAGCTCCCACACTGTAGTGCTGCCGTAAGTCACAGGTGAATTCCTGTGACCTCCCGGCGGAGGGTTATCTCCGTCATTGTATCGCTGGAGCCCCTGGAGAGTGGACGCATCAGCTGATGTGGCAGCTCTCCATAGGAGATCGACATGGGACCCTCGTTATTACTGGATTATGGCGGAAAGGTGAGTATACGGTTGTGTTTATTATTTTGATATTATTTGCAGGAGACGAAGGCTTCGGGGAATTAGATGTGTGCGGTGAGTATGTACTTTGTTATGTGTTGTATGTTATATGTATGTACTGTATGTTATATGTTGTATGTTCTGTATGTGTTTTTTTTTTTACATTCACCACATTAGCCGAATGATGGGAATATTACTTTCCCATCATCCGCTAATGCTGTCACTGTAGCAGGCATAGCCGAATGGGACAAGTAGTCCCATCGGACGATGCCCGCACAACCAGCAGAGCCCGACAGAGCCTGGCACAGCCAGCAGAGCCGGCACAGACCCACATAGCACCGGCAGAGCCTGGCACAGCTCCGCACAGCAAGCAGAGCCGGCACAGGCCCCGCACAGCATCGGCTGAGTCTGGCACAGCCCCGCACAGCCAGCAGAGCCAGCACAGGCCCCGCACAGCACCGGCAAAGCCTTGCATAGCCCCACACAGACAGCAGAGCCCAACACAGACCTGGCAGAGCCTGGCACAGCCCCGCACAGCACGGGCAGAGCCTGGCACAGCCCGCACAGCCAGCAGAGCCTGGCACAGCCCCACACAGCCAGCAGAGCCAGCACAGGCCCCGCACAGCCCCGGCAGAGCCTGGTACAGCCCCACACAGTCAGCAGAGCCTGACACAGCCCTGCACAGCACCGGCAGAGCCCGGCTCAGCCCTGCACAGGCCCGGCAGAGCCCGGCATAGCTCCAGCAGAGGCCGGCACAGCCCCGCACAGCTCCGGCAAAAGCCGGCACAGCCCCGCACAGCATCGGCAGAGCGCGCACAGCCCGACACAGGCCCCGCACAGCCCAGCACAGGCCCCGCATACCCCCGCAAAATCAGTTTGGGTTTCGTTTTGGTGCACCGATTAAAATGGCATAAAACTCTGAAAACATTGTTTAAAGCTGTGAACTAGGAGTCAGGAATGCTTCCAGGGGCGATCCCCATGATGTCCCCGTGTCATTTGAGCAGTGTTTCCAGCATTTTCTGACATTTTTAGACCTTGAAAGGATCGCAGGGGGATCGCAGTAAAAATGCTCGGGTCTTCCATAGACTTAATTGGCTCTTTGCTCGGGTCGAGCACCCGAGTATTCCAATCTGCTGGACCCAAGCAACGAGCACCCAAGCATTTTAGTGCTCGCTCATCACTAGTAATAAGAGATGGCTTCCTGTGTCTGTTTCCCAGCAACCACAAGCAATCAATCACAGTGTTCTGACTATCTGCAGGATCTACATAAACACATAAAACACGGCATGCAGCAGACACTTTGGCTTATATCCCAGGGTTTGGTTCAGGGCATGGACTTTTTACACTACCTGGGAATGCGGTGGTGACCACACCTCACCAGCAAGAGGGATAAACCCGGGCTGGGCACAGGGGACATTCAGGCAAGATAACAGAATTTTCTTACCATGCAATGGAGCTGTACAGTCTCTGTCCCGTGAGCCAAGACCACAGTCAACACCCCCGTCTCTCCAGTCAGCAGGATCCCCGTGTGTTTCATCCAGTCCCACATTGGGTGACAATTGTAATGGAAATTTGTTTGGATAAATCTATCCCCATGTGTGCTGTGTCCATTTCCAATTAGGCTAAGTATTCGAGCTCGCAAGAATGACACTGCACACCAAGGTGACAGAATAGCATTCTCTCAATACTGATGCTTTATTATAGTATCATACTGTATTTTTTGGACTATAAGACGCACCGGACCATAAGACGCACCTAGGTTTTAGAGGAGAAAATTAGGGGAAAAAAAGTGAGTCAAAAAATGTGATCAATTCTGTACTTAATATCCCCTATCCTGATACACATGGCCCCTCATCCCTATCCTGGTATACATGGCTCCCTCATCCTTATCCTGGTATGTATGCCCCCTTTTAACTATCCTGAGATGCATGGCCCTCATCCCCAACCTGGTATGCATGCCTCCTCATCCCTTGTATGGTATGCATGGCCCCCTCATCCCTATCCTGGTAGGAATGGTCCCCCTCATCCTTATCCTGGCAGTAATGATCACCCTCATCCCTATACTGGTATGCTGGGTCCCCATCTCATCCAAGTATGCATAGCCCCATCCCTATCCTGGTATGCAGGGCCCCATCCTTAACCTGGTATGATTGGCCCCATCCCAGTACTGGTATGCATGGCCCCATCCTTATCCTGGTATGATTGGCCCCATCCCAGTCCTGGCATGCATGGCCCCATCCTTATCCTGGTATGATTTGCCCCATCTCAGTCCTGGTATGCATGGTCCCATCCTTATCCTGGTATGACTGGTCCCATCACGGTTTTGGTATGCATGGGCCCATCCTTATTCTGGTATGATTGGCCCCATCCCAGTTCTGGTATGCATGGGCCCATCCTTATTCTGGTATGATTGGCCCCATCCCAGTCCTGGTATGCATGGTCCCATCCTTATCCTGGTATGATTGGCCCCATCCCAGTCCTGGTATGCATGGGCCCATCCTTATTCTGGTATGATTGGCCCCATCCCAGTCCTGGTATGCATGGTCCCATCCTTATCCTGGTATGATTGGCCCCATCCCAGTCCTGGTATGCATGGTCCCATCCTTATCCTGATATGATTGGCCCCATCCTGGTCCTGGTATGCATGGGCCCATCCTTATTCTGGTATGATTGGCCCCATCCCAGTCCTGGTATGCATGGGCCCATCCTTATTCTGGTATGATTGGCCCCATCCCAGTCCTGGTATGCATGGGCCCATCCTTATTCTGTTATGATTGTCCCCACCCCCATTCTGATATGCATGGTCCCATCAGAAAAGATTTTAAAAAACAAACCATTAAACTTACCTTCCTCTGCTCACTCGCAGTGTCCTGCTCCGGTGCCAGCAGCTGCTTAATGCTTGTTAGCAGCCCATGGCAGGGACGTCATGCGCTGCTCACAAGCAAAGCACAGCTGCCGGAATATTCACAAGGACCGTTCATCGCAGAGAGCAATGAGTATTCATTGCTCTTCAGTAGCGTGCAGTGTCAGCCAGAGCCTTCCTGCTGCTGCTGGCTATCAGGCTGGATATTCTGAATATTCATTTCTCTTAAATAGTGGCACATGTGACCGCCGGTAGCAGCAGGAAGCTGGTGGCTGACACTGCAGGCTACTGAAGAGCAATGAATACGCACTGCTCACACTCACATGCTGGGAGGGCACTTAGGGGCCAAAAAGACACAGGAACGCATAATGCAGTGTTTTTTTGGCTGGGATCTACGCGGAGGTCCAGAAGTACTGTGATACATGTCTGGAGTGCCAACTAACCTCACCCACCGCAAACTACTGGAGTCCATTGGTGCCTCTGCCCATTATAGAGGTACCTTTTGAGCGGGTTGCGATGAATCTCATAGGGCCAATAGTAAAATCTGCCAATCCGTAGCCACCAACATATATTAGTGGTTGTAGGCTACGCCACCTGGTACCCGGAGGCCATCCCGTTTCGGCACAACTCGGATAAGCTTATCGCCCAGGAGTTGTTTGCCATGTTCTGTCGCCTTGGGCTACCGAAGGAGATTGTTACTGATCAGGGACTCCTTTCATGTCCAAGGTGATCAAGGAACTGTGCGAGCTTTTCAAAATAAAACAATTATGCACGTCAGTGTATCTCCCTCAGACCGATGGACTAGTTGAGCGCTTCAACAAAACCCTCAAATCCATGTTGAAGAAGGTAGTTTCCAAGGATGGAAGGGATTGGGATATGTTGTTGCCAAACTTGATGTTCGCCATTCGCAAGGTACCACAGACTTCCATGGGATTTTTACCCTTTGAGCTTCTGTATGGCAGGCTTCCCCGGGGTTTGCTGGATGTAGCCAAAGAGACGTGGGATCAGGAACCTACGCCACATAAGAGTGTCATTGAGCACGTGGCCAATATGCAGAACCTAATTGCAGCGGTCATGCCTATAGTAAAGGGGCATTTGGTGGAAGCTCAGGCAGCGCAACACCGCGTATATAATAAAAAGGCCATGGACCGCTCCTTTAAAGCGGGAGATTGGGTGTTGGTTTTGGTGCCCACCACCGAAAGCAAGCTTATGGCCAAGTGGCAAGGGCCGTATGAAGTTCGGGAAAAAGTGGGAGAAGTAAACTACCGAGTTTACCAGCCCAAGAAAAGAAAACCCGAACAGTTGTATAACGTTAATCTGTTGAAAGCGTGGGAGGACTGGGAATGTATGCTTTTGAAGGTGACTCCCGACTTGTCATCTAGAGACCCTCCGAAATCGGCCCAGACGAAGGCCAAGGGATAGGTAAAGATAAGAGACACCCTCTCGAAACAGCAACAGTGAGAGGTGCGGGAATTGGTACAAGAGAATACGGTTGTATTCTCGGGACTACCCAGTTGTATCTCTGTCATCCAGCATGACATTGTCACCAAGCCTCACGTAAGGGTACGAATGAAACCGTTGCGTGTGACCGAGGCCCGTAGACAACCCATCGCGAGTGAGGTAAGACAAATGCTTCAACTGGGAGTAATTGAGGAATCCCGGAGTAACTGGGTTAGCCCGATTGAGCTAATCCCAAAGCCGGATGGATTATTACAGTTCTGTAATTACTTCTTTAAATTAAATGAAGTGTCGAAGTTCGACCTTTACCCAATGCCCTTGGTGGATGAGCTAATCGAGAGACTGGGTCAGGCCCAGTACTTTACTATGCTCAATCTGACCACGGGTTATTGGCAGGTGCCTCTTATGGAGTCGGCAAAGAAAAAGACTGCATTCATAACACCGGAGGGTCTGTACCACTATGTCGTCCTGCCCTTTGAACTACATGGGGCCGCAGCCACGTTCCAGAGGTTGATAGACATAGTGCTGGAACCCCATGGGAGGTATGCATTAGGGTACTTGGATTACATCATCATCTTTAGTACTGACTGGCATACCCACTTGTTCCAGGTGCAAGCGGTAGTAGAATCATAGAATGGTAGAGTTGGAAGGGACCTCCTGGGCCGTCTGGTTCAACCCCCTGCTCAAAGCCACGGGCTTGATGGCAAATCCCAAGAAATGAGCGGTAGGGCTCGAGGAAGCCGGTACTTGGGATATGTGATCGGCCATGGAGTTATCAAACCCCAAATAAATAAAATCGAGGCTATTCAGAACTGGCCCCGACCTGTTACCACCAAATAGGTGAGAGCGTTTCTCGGAATCATCATGTATTACCGGAGGTATATACTTAATTTTTCGGGGAGAACAGCACCTCTAACTGATCTCCTCAAGGGAAAGAAGCCGACATGGTTCGGTGGAACCCAGAGATGGAGGAAGTGTCCCAATCCATTAAGGTGGCGCTGTGCTGACAGCCCGCACTCATTAGCCCCAACTTCCAGAAACGCTTCATCGTACAGGCGGATGCCTCTAACATGGGCCTAGGAGCAGTCCTGTCACTGGAGGTGAACGGGGAGGGACATCCGGTCACCTACCTAAGTAGGAAACTCACCTCGGCAGAGAAAAATTATAGCATAGTGGAGAAAGAGTGCTTCGCCATTAAGTGGGCCTTGGAGTCCCAATGCTATTATTTACATGGTCGACCGTTTCGCTTGGTGACAAATCATTCACCCATGGTATGGATGAGGAATGCCAAAGAGAGGAATGCTCGGATCACCAGATGATTTCTTTCCCTGCAGAATTTTAATTTCACCGTTGGGCGGGGAAATCACAGGGAAATGCGGATGCCTTGTCACGGGCCCCCTGTATGATGACAAGTGTTCAACCCCACAAGTTTGAATAGAGTGGGGGGATATGTGAGGCAGTGGGGGGATCATAGGCGAGGGTCGATATGTATCCCCCAGGATGCGGACAGAGTCCTATTAGACCCGCTGGAGTGCCTTGTGGTCACAGCAGGATGCCTGTGAGTCTCAAGGCAAAATAAAAGTGTGAACCTGGTCAAGCTATTTGGCCAAGGCATTGTTCAAGAAAAACCGTTATGGGCTTTTATTTTTGAAGCGGACTACTACAGGATGCTAGTTGAGCGGTCCACTTCCTCCAGACCGGGTTTTACAAGTGGCCCATGGCCACAGATTCCAGTTTAAAATCCCTGCAGTAAAGGGTTTAGGTGTGTCAGTTTGGAGTTCCAACTTGCAGAGCAGGTGGCTCTGCAAAACTCAGCCTGTGTGAGTTAACACATAGCCAAGCAGAGCCAAAAGGCCCGACACCCCTCAGCTTGACACGGTGGTGCTGTCATCCAAGGTAACCGGTCTCGGATTAGGATTGTTTTGACGCCCGGCTGCGATCTGGAGGATTCCGTTTGCTGTTTCTTTTGTGAGTTTTGTTTGGACATTTGCTTTGAACTTTCCTGTGGTATCTGTCAAACTGCACCAACCCCACTGCAGTACACCACCTATGAGACTATCTGGTCTCTATTATTAGGGGTACTTTGTAAGAATTTTTTCTATGTATGTGTGTGATTTTTGCATATTTTCAGTGTTGAGTATGTTTAGGGTGCACTAGGAATTTCAGGGTTACCGACATTGAGCGGGGGCGCTACCACATCAACAACCAGGGTGCCAACCTCCGCTGACAGATAAGGCGATTTCTTAGGGCTCTTCTAGGGAGAGACTAGTCCTTATATTATAGGTTACTATGCTTATTCTCTGCTGGTCCATATACTTCTACACTGCACCATTTTTTTAAGTAAAATTTGATTTCTAAAATATCAATAAAAGTTAATTCTTAGAGGTCTGTTTTTCTTTTGGTTCTTAATAAATTGAAGACCCTACTAATCCTAAAAGGTTTTGCTCAATATTATGGACGACCAGTAAGTCTATTACTGTATATGATAAAGTTTAGCATCTGAAAGAACTTAACCCACATAAGAAAATATAAATGGGAGAAGTACGGTAAGGGTATGGTTCCACGGTACGGGTTCTCTGAGCTTTGGACGGAGTGGAAACCCCACTCCGCCCAAATCCCCGCCCCTTCTGAATGCGCCGTGAATCCGGATGTGTTCATTCAACACATCCGGAATCACCGCACCCCTACATAGTACTCTGCTATTTACCTTGTGGCGACGGAGCGTCGCCGCAAGGTAAATAGACATGCTGCGATCTGAATAGACACTCCGCATGTCCATTTACGCAGGTCTGACGCCTGCGTCTTTTAACTCCCCTCCACTATGCTGTAACATCGGGATGCTGCGTGTTTGACGCTGCGGCTCTACACAGCGTCAAACATGCAGCGTTTCCTGACCGTGGAAACATACCCTTACCCTCATTTGTGGCTGGACCAATCTTCTAATTATTTAGAGAATGTGGCACTCTGTTATGATATGGTAGCCGAGGAGGACAGTAACAAAAATAGCCAAGGCAGCCAGTCACCCAGAGAGGTTGGTAACTAATGGATTGCAGACCCCTAAACTAACCCCACAACTAGAAGCAGCCGTGGGACATACCTACGATGACCTAGACACCTCGACACAGCCGAAGAGTTAGCTAAGCCTAAAGATAGAAAGGGGAAAGCTAACTGCCCCGGAATAACGCCCCAAAGGAATAGGTAGCCCCCAAACATATATTGGCGGTGAGACAAGATGAAATACAAACGCAGGCAGAAAATAGAGTAAGCAAACGCTGGGCCCTAAACTGTCTAGATAGGATAGGACATTAAAGAATACTTTCTGCAATCCAACAAAACCCTAGGGAAAATTTCAACACTTCTGATTCCAAAAAAATGCTGAGACCAAACAATCTCTCCCCGCTAGATCAGAACTCTGGTGTGAACAGGTAGCTACCCAGCAGCCACTGAAATAACAGGGACTGAACAAATGAACAGAGATAAATGAGAAACAGAGACCGGCGCAGGCCCAGCAGGGGGACCCGGCTGACCTCACTCAGAAGGCAGAAAAAACAAAAGAAAACAAAACCACAGAAACAAGCAGAAAATAACTTATCTGAAAGTTGCAGGAGACAGCAGGAAGAAAGCTGACTTCCAAACTGGACCAGGAAGAGACAGCTAATCACCGGCGAGGATCGTGGGAAAGTTACTCCCTTAAATCTCCCCAGTCATCACTCCCAGATTGCCAATCGTCCGCAGCTGAATCCTCAGCTGAAAGGCCTCTGTCAGTCAAGGTAGCTTCATTAATATCAACAGTCACCAGAGGGAGCCCCAACTCAGAATCCAGAGAATTCACAACAGCACTCCTTTTGTAAGATACAAATTTAGACATATACCATGACATCAATCCACAAATTATCAGATTACGATCATATTATGATGTCAGAATAAAGATCTGATGTTGCATCCTATAAAAGAAGTGCCAAGTCCTCTCTATTATTTGTCTTTGGGGAAGAACCCACATGCAGGAGTGCTGTATATCCTTTCATCCAATTTTCTAATTATCCCATGATGAAAGTTGAGGCGTTAGTCCACAAATATTGTTATATATGCAGCCATTAATGCCACCAAGTTCTTTTGTTCTTAGGTCTAGTTGGATCACGATGGCGCACACTCCGACGCTTCTCCCTCAAATATCTCAGGAATGTTGGAATGGGGAAGAAGTCCATGGAGATAAAAATATTGGAAGAGTCCAAGCACCTCACCCAGGCTATGTCAGATACAGAAGGTGGGTGGACTCCGCTTAATCATATTTATTTGGGTCTTTGGATTCATAAGAAACATGAATATGTTGGTTCTTTGATGCAATATCTATATTGGGATTAGAGATGATAGAACCGACTCGAGGCAAATCAAATTTGTGTCGAAATTTTCTGAACCCGGTGAATGATCACTTTGCATAATCTGCCCCCATTTTCCACACTACAGAAGACTGCATCATCAAGGAAAGGGTCACATTACCTCAGTCATTGCCAATCGGGCTTCCCCATTATGTTTAGCAGCTGTCACATCACATTGTATAGCAAAGCGAATCTGGAGGTACCGTAGTCTGTATGAAAGCTGAGGCAGGGAATGCATTAAACAGTTTAGATTTTAACTGAATAGCGAGGGAACACCACAGCTCACAGCTCAACCATAGAGGTCGAGAGAGAAAATCATAAAATACTGAAGAAACACAACAGATATTGCGTGTGACAGAACAATAGTGACATGCACATTATTTCAGGGTAACTGGAGGATTGGGGCACAACTCTTCCCCCTCATACACTTTTTCGTTACTCCCTAACACATCCTAAAACACATTATACTTGTGGCCAAAACCTTGATTTTTTATTAGCACGATTTTTCTTTATTCCCTACAAAAATCTCCTTATACTGAACACAATCTCGGGTCTATCACGTTGGTAAAATAGTTAGCCTCGATTTATCCACTTCCAGTTCCTGTGCTGCTTAATTATCGTCACTGACTGCACTGAAGAAAATAGTATCCGAGATAACAGATAAGTCCCCAAAGAGGTGTAGCTCACGCTCAAGGATCTCAATGGTGCGGCTGTGGCAGTGTTTTTTTAACCCTCCCAGGCTTCCGTAGTTTGAGTCCTGGGTTGCTTCCTTGGTGACTTAGACACTCTTCCTGTTTGCTATATATTTATTGCGAGTAGCTATAAGGAGATGGACATATTGCCCGCATTTCCCCTTTGAAAAACAAGTGAAATGTTATACTGTGTAATGTGAATTGTAACTTACATTAATAATGTTAGCGTTGTGTGACAAGGACAGAGACGGTTTCCTGTCAGAACATCAGAAAGGGACCAGGGTGAGTAGAAAGCAGAGCTAAGGTCTAATGTGAGCAGTGCCATACGTGTGGGTGTCCCTAATTTGAGAGGAGACCAAGCAAAGAGATAGCGAGATTCTAACTGAAAGAGGAAGAGAAATGACCAAAGGGATAGCGTGCTAGATCGAAAACGGGTCACGTGACAGGACGCCTAGCAGTATGGCCCAGAATTTATTACTCGTAAAGGTAACGAGACTGAACGGGATAAAGTACGCAAGACAAAGAGAGTGTCCCGGGAGGGAGTTCCAGAGCATCAGAGGCAAACATGATAAGTACTAGTAATATAGTTCCCTACAGGGGAAAGAAGATTATTAACAATAAATAGCCCAGTATTATTATTAGTATTATTAGTATTATTATTTATTTATATAGCGCCATTAATTCCATGGTCTGTACATGAGAGGGGTTACATAAAAAATTATAGATATCGTTTACAGTAAACAAATTTACAAAGACAGACTGGTACAGAGGGGAGAGGACCCTGTCCTTCCGGACTTACATTCAACGGGATAATGGGGAAGAAACAGAAGGTCGGGGTTCGGCAGCTCTGGTGGTGGCGGTGAGGCGGCAGCTCTGGTGTTGGCGGCGTGGCGGCAGCTCTGGTGGTGGCAGCAGCTCTGGTGGTGGCGGCGAGGCGGCAGCTCAGGTGGTGGCGGCGAGGTGGAAGCTCGGGTGGTGGCGGCAGCTCTGGTGGTGGCGGCGAGGCGGCAGCTCGGGTGGTGGCGGCGAGGCGGAATGGTTATTGCAGGCTGTAGGCTTTCCTGAAGAGATGGGTTTTCAGGTTCCGTTTGAAGGATCCAAGGGTGGTGGATAATCGTACATGTTGAGGCGTGGAATTCCAGAGGATGGGGGATATTCGGGAGAAATCTTGGAGGCGGTTGTGCGAGGAACGAATAAGTGTGGAGGATAGTAGGAGGTCTTGGGAGGATCGAAGATTACGTGAAGGAAGATATTGGGAGATTAGTTCAGAGATATAGGGAGGGGACAGGTTGTGGACGGCTTTGTAGGTCAGTGTTAGTAGCATATTAAGTTGTGAGACTACACAACAATTGGTGCTACAAAGTCGCAAAAACTACTCCAAAGCACACTAGCAAAACCACACAAAGCACTGAATATATATTCAGGAGAAAAAAAGATCAGAGTGTATTGGTTTTAAAAGTTAATTTTAATTAATAGGCAACATAGCCAAAAAAATGTAAAATAGTGTAAAAAAAAGACTTACAGACAAATGTAGGACTCCACAGTGAATATTAAAACGTGCTGGTACAAAACACTAAACCATTAACTAAGGAGATGATGTCAATTTTTAGAGACCAAGGGGATAGCACTATAATCCAGATATATGTCGGTAAAACACAAGTAATATGTATGCAAGTGCCCCCTATAGTAAGGAAATCTATATAAGAGAGTCAACACATCTTACCCAAAAGTGGAAGAGAAAAGATAAGGAGACCCAAAAAATCGGGTGCATGAATCCCCGTCCCCAACGAGCGTTTCGTGAGGATATTGTTCTTGATTTTTCAAGGCGTGGTATGTGAAAATGGTGCCCCAAAGGACCTTTCAGTAGCCATGGTAACTGGTCACCTTCATGTAATATGCCGGGTATGGAGAAACGGGGGTCGGCCGGCGCCCAAGTCTGCTACCCGAAACCGCATGGACCAGGGATCGTACCACCTAACACCTGCTGTCCTGTTAAACGTGTGCATAACACTACACAGACAACACAGGGTTAGGGTATAACAGTGTGGCAATACTTTATTGAACCACTACACCCAATAGCAAACAGAACAATCCCAACAATTACCCCCAACATAGTGCACATTACAGGGCCTCACACTTCTGCTGACTTGCCTGGATGATAATAGATGTTACGTCAGAGCTGTCAGGGTCGATATTCCACCTGTGATATACACACAGAGCAGAGATATTGACAAGCGTAGGGAGATGACAGTCCATACTGTCCATACAAGGTCCAAAGCTAGTTGACACAAGAGTCACCACCTGGCTTATCGGACCATCTCCATGGAGCCAGGTGACCAGCGGGTCCCAAAACCTAGCTTTCTCCAAACATATCCATGGTTCAGAGATGGTCACTGAATCAGATCTGTGTCCTTCCAACCAGAGCCGAAAACCCCTAGGTTGTTTCCCTTAGAATCATAGATCCGTGTCCCTCATGATGGTGTCATGATGAATTGGCTGCAGTCCTGTCTCTCATCCGTTGAGTGTTGTGCAAAATGTCCGACTGGTAGCTCTCTTTTACTTCAGGAGTGATGAGATCTGATCTGCTCTCTCTGTCTCTTGTTTTTATACCCGAGACATGTAAGCTATTTTTAGAACTACCCAGTGTGCTTCAGTTCATCCTCAAAGCCTTTCCCTATCTACCTTCGAAGTCAACAAACTGGTTATAGAATACAATACACATTTAGCATATCAGCTCACAGTAAACACAGATAAACACACACTATGTACAAGTCACTATTACAGACTTACATAGTATGTTAAATGGTATGCAAGTCTGTCTTCTTGACGCACCAGACATAAACACTTAAATCCACAAGCCAGTATACAGATAAAAATTCTTGTGGGTTTACAAAAACATGGTTGTCTGGGAAATTAAGATACAATCTGGTTTCTTCACATTGCTCCCCCATCTTAATTAATCAGACATGATAGGCTTACGGTCATCCTTCTCCACTTATGGGGAGCAGTCCACAACATGTGTTTATGCACAGTCACGAATGTAACAGGTCTCACCTTTATGACACAAAACATCGTATCATCCAGTTTCCTCAGAGCATATTCCAAGTCCTCCTTACGACAATAAACTCCACACTTAATTGAAGAGTAGCAACTGGTATCCATTGGGTCCTCACATGGCTTCCTCCGCATTCCATAGTTCCTGGATTAAATCCCATCCAATGCGTTGAAGCTGGAACATCTCCTGTAGTTTCTGTTTCTTGTTGAGGACATATATCCACTCTGGTCTTCTTCCCAAGGCCGAGTTGGTGGGGGTTGGACACAGTAGCATCCGAAACCTGCTGTGCATGCCACATCAATGGTCTGCTGAGTCTGTCTGTATGCCTCCCTGGTTGTGGAGGCCTGGACTGTGTGTGAGAACACCAGCCCCTTGCAGCTCCCCTGGTTCCACCAGGCTGAGTAGTGTCTCACTGCTGCCACCAAGTGTGGAGAAACAGGGGGTCGGCAGGCACCCAAGTCTGCTAGCCGAAACAGCATGGACCAGGGATTGTCCCGCCTAACACCCGCTCTCCTGTTAAATGTGGGCATAACACTACACAGACAACACAGGGTTAGGGTAAAACAGTGTGGCAATACTTTATTGAACCACAACACCCAATAGCAAACAGAACAATCCCAACAATTACCCCAACATGGTGCACACTACAGGGCCTCACACTTCCGCTGACTCGCCTGGATAATGACAGATGTTACGTCAGAGCTGCCAGGGTCGATATTCCACCTGTGATATACACACAGAGTAGAGATATTGACAAGCGTAGGGAGATGACCGAGAACAGTCCATAGAGTCCATAGAATGTCCAAAGCCAGTTTACACAACTTCAGACTTCCCAGGGTCGCTATTCCACCTGTGATATACACACAAAGAAGAGATAACAAGAAGCGTAGGGAGGTGACAGTTCATACTGTCCATACAAGGTCCAAAGCCAGTTGACACGAGAGTCACCACCTGGCTTATCTGACCATCTCCATGGAACCCGGCGACCAGCAGGTCCCAAAACCTGGCTTTCTCCGAACATAACCATGGTTAGCTTTACAGCCGCTGCTGCCATCAGAAACCGAGAAAGCAGTTTCTGCCCCCCAGTAACACACAGGCATGTCGTGTTCAGTCTCAAAAGAAAGATAAATTCTCAGGGAAAAATATAATGCCCCTACCGTCACCTTGTGAGCTCCCCAGCCAAAGATATGGAAAGATAGGAGTTTTAATAACTTTTCAAAAGGGGCATACGTCCTATAACACAGACCACCAAGTGAGGTCAGCAAGGGAGGAGTCCCTTGGTTCTGGGCAAAGTATAAATTCCAGACTCTCACTTAGGGAGGGCTCAGATGCCAGAAGAACCAGCTAAAAGTTGTGGGGTGATATATCACATGACAATTGATTATATATTTTTATATAGTCAAGTATTAATTCTTGACAATTGGTGGCAGAGGCAGAGCGGTGGGATCATAGAGCATTAGCGATCTGGTTTGAGCAATCATTCCTCTCACTAAAAACTTGCACGGTTCTAGCGAGGACCCTGCGCAAAAAGTTTTGAAGATCGAACTCAGTGTTTATTAGATCTGAGACAATAATGTGTGTGTAGTAGTTACCCCCTCCCCTTCTCTTTGTTTTTCTGTCCTATCTTTTATTTGGCAATTATGGCTACACTGGGAGAGGCCTTGTATGAGCAGCATTCCAAGGACACTCTTATTGCCCTTTGCACGACGAAACAGATTGACTCCACAGGCAAATCCAAGGCCCAACTGGTTGCTGCACTGATGCAATGTGCCGCAGAGCCAGTCCATCACGAGAGCCTTGGTGACCCAGAAGCCAGCCCAAGCGCAGGTGGTGCTGCTGAGGAGGTCCATCCAGTGACTGCCAGCCCTACTCGCAACCAGGGAAGTGTGGACCCCCACCTGTGGATGGCCTTGGAGCAACTCCACACAAACGATCGTGAGGAATGTCTGAAGCTGATCCTGCCGATCCAAGAGCTGGAAGAGCGATGGGCCCTGGCCGAGCGACAGGCCCAAGCCCTGTGAAAGGCCGCAGAGGCCCAAGCTTGGAGAGACCATGAGCTGGAGATGGAGTGACTCGGGTCAGTACCATTGAAGCCACGGACCGCACCACCGCGGTGAAGGCCTGGCAGAGCATCAAAAGAAGGAAACACAGTGTCTGGTGATGTCCATGAGTTCAAGACTTCAGGCAGTCATTGCTAACAAAGGGTTTTCAACCAAGTACTAGAAATGAACATTTTATTTACAATTATTTAATCTGTCCAATTACTTTTGGTCCCTTTAAAAACAGGGTGGCACATGTTAAGGAGCTGAAACTCCTAAATCCTTCATCCAATTTTAATGTGGATACCCTCAAATGAAAGCTGAAAGTCTGAACTTCAACTGCATCTGATTTGTTTTGTTTCAAATTCATTGTGGTAATATCTAGAACCAAAATTAGATAAATGTTGTCTCTGTCCAAATATTTATGGACCTAACTGTAGGTCCGGACCAGACACTCTCCTCCTGTCAGCCATACGTTTGTATCGGTTCCCCATAGTACTCAGATTGTTCAGCACTCCTCTCCACACTGAAGCAAGTGATGACAAAAATCGTTCTTCCTCAGGAACCCCCGAAGAGCCCCCCTCACTGAAAGTACAAAACTGGGGGTGAAAACCATATGCCCCAAAAAACGGGGACTTACCAGTGGACTCACTCCGCCTATTGTTAAGAGCAAATTCCGCCAGAGGCAAGAAAGAAGCCCAGTCCTCCTGGTTCTCTGACACAAAACACCGGAGATATGTCTCCAAGCTCTGGTTCAGACGTTCTGTCTGACCATTGGTCTGCGGATGAAAAGCCGATGAAAACGACAACTGCATCCCCTGCCGTGTACAAAATGCCTTCCAGAATTTGGACACAAACTGAGACCCTCGATCCGACACCACATCGGAGGGTACCCGGTGAAGCCTCACAATCTCCCCAATGAACACCTGCGCCAGAGTTTTAGCATTAGGAAGAGCAGGAAGAGCGATAAAATGAGCCATCTTGCTGAACCTGTCCACTACAACGAGTATGACTGTTTTACCCGAAGACGGCGGGAGGTCCGTAATAAAGTCCATAGACAGATGAGTCCACGGACGCTCCGGGATCTTCAAAGGTAAGAGGGCCCCAGACGGACGGGTATGTGGGGTCTTAGAGCGCGCACAAACCCCACAGGACGCAACAAAAGTTACCACCTCCCTATGTAAGTTAGGCCACCAAAACCGCCGCGAGAGGAGATCCACAGTTGCTTTACTCCCTGGGTGTCCTGCCAAAGCTGAGTTATGGTGTGCCTCAATCACCTTTTGTCGCAAGTGATCTGGAACAAACAGTCTCCCTGGAGGTCCAACAGGGGCGTCCCCCTGAGCCTCCAATACCTCCTTCTCAAGCTCAGAACATACTGCCGACACCACCACCCCCTCCTGAAGGATAGGAACCGGGTCATCCGTCTTCCCGGCCCCAGGGAAACTGCGAGATAAGGCATCCGCCTTTACATTTTTTGACCCAGGACGATATGTGACAACAAAATTAAACCTGGTAAAAAATAACGACCACCTAGCTTGTCTGGGATTCAGACGTTTTGCGGACTCTAAATATAGCAGGTTCTTGTGATCGGTGATGACGGTAACCGGGTGGACTGCCCCCTCCAAAAAATGACGCCACTCCTCAAAAGCTAACTTAATGCCCAAGAGCTCCCTATTGCCGACATCGTAATTCCTCTCAGCGGACGACAATTTTTTAGAGAAGAAAGCGCACGGGTGCTACTTACCAGGGGACGAACCTTGAGATAATACCGCTCCCACCCCTACCTCAGAAGCGTCCACCTCCACAATGAACGGCTGTGACGCATCCGGTTGAATGAGTATGGGAGCCGAAGCAACACATTTTTTCAAGGAGGAAAACGCTTGACAAGCCTTGTCAGACCACCTAGAAAAATCCGTCCCTTTTTTAGTCATGTCTGTGAGAGGTTTAACTATGGATGAGAAATTACGAATAAATTTCCGGTAGTAGTTAGCAAACCCCAGGAAACGTTGTAGTGCCTTAAGATCCTCTGGCAGATCCCACTCAAGAACTGCCCGCACTTTCCCAGGGTCCATACGAAAACCGGACGCTGACACCAGGAAACCTAAAAACTGAAGTTCCTGTACGGCGAACACACACTTTTCCCATTTGGCGTACAGTTTATTATCCCTCAAGATCTGCAACACCTGCCTAACATGCTCCTGATGAGACACCAGATCCGGCGAGTAAATTAAGATGTCATCCAGATATATGACAACAAACTGTCCCACCAGGCGGCGAAAAATGTCATTAACAAAGTGTTGGAACACCGCCGGGGCATTAGTCAGACCAAATGGCATGACAAGGTTCTCATAATGCCCCTCTGGAGTGTTAAACGCCGTCTTCCATTCATCCCCCTCCTTCATCCTAATAAGATTGTACGCCCCCTGAGATCCAACTTAGAGAACCATTTGGCGCCCACGATCTGATTGAAGAGATCGGGAATAAGTGGGAGTGGATACGGATCTCGGACCGTAATCCGATTGAGTTCACGGAAATCCAGGCAAGGGCGTAGGCCTCCATCTTTCTTCTTCACAAAGAAGAACCCCGCGGCCACCGGGGAAGATGAAGGTCTAATATGCCCCTTAGCCAGACTCTCTGAAATATAATCCTTCATGGCCTGTCTCTCAGGACCAGAAAGGTTATACAACCTAGATTTCGGTAACTTGGCCCCAGGGAGCAATTTAACAGAACAGTCATACACACGATGAGGAGGTAGTTCTTGACACCCTTTCTCCGAGAATACATCCTCAAAGTCCACCAGAAATCGAGGTAAGGTCCTAGGAGCGACCGCACCGATGACCGTATTCATGCAGTTTTTATTACAGAATTCACTCCATTGGCTTATCTCTCTGTGTATATTGTATAGGAAAAAGGCTAGCACTCAACTCAACAGTCACTGGTGCAGGTGAACGGGATGAGGAATCCCATAAACATAGTATAAGAGAACAACACCGCACTCTATTTCAAAGGTATGCTTCAAGTGAAAGTTTTATTCAACAAAGTTCAGAAAAGGTCATCATGTTATTAGCGACAAGTAATTTAACGTTTCGGCCACTGCCTGGCCTTGATCACAATATCGCTGTAATAGAGAAAATAGACATATAGAAGTTGTATTATTGTGGTGTATATATACAAAGTTGTGTATAGAGACGTACAAAAATATATAATGAACTATATACAAATATTATACAAATATACAAGAATTCATGTCATACTGATTGTTTCCACAAAAGTACATATCATTGTACCTATGTTGCTGGTTCTATAATAGGTTAGAAAGACAATCAAAGCCGAGAAAGAGAAAAATTCATAGGTGGTATTATCTATTATATGGCAGTCCTAGATAGAGATGTAGATAGAGTGACATTCAGATATAGTAAAACATACCCCTTGAAGTGCAAAATCCCAAGGTGGGAGCTTTGGTATTCACATGTAAGAGCGACACAAGGTAAGGTAGATAATCCTGTATAGTGGTAATAGAAAAGATATATCTTCAACAGAAAATTCATATATTTGACCCCAATATATGTAGGAAAAAATAAGTATCAGATGTACATAGTGTATTTACCCCACATGTAGGTGCATGCAGGCAAATCCTGCTGATAAACCTGTCTGTATACTTCGGGGATACACTGTGAAGGAGATGTTAAAAGTGAGATTTTATCTAAAGGTAATTTAAAGAGGGCTGTATATGGCACATATAGTGCTAAGTTAATTACCCGATATCAGGTTCATATGGAGAGCACTCACGGAATACGTGGTATAATATGTGCAGACACAGGCGCTGTTGGAGTATAAAGTATAAAGATACCTATGAGGTTCTATAGATTGATCTAAACAGGTATAAACTATTGCTATTCCTCGCTTACTTTTCTTTTGGCAATGTTAGCCCAATTAGGTAGAATGGCAGAGTAGAGATTTTTTATATGTCTCAAGGTTGCGCTGTAAAATAGAGCCAGACACACAGAAAAAAATGGGACCATGTAATTACCAATGACCATATACCCCCAAAGAGAAGGATGTACAAGTACTTATCTGTGGCGTCCTATGCCCTGGATAGCAGGGATCGCGTTGGCGGTGGAGTGGGAGATGCTGGCACACCAGTGCCTGAGCAGGGAAAACGCTGTTTGAATGCCCCAGTGTGGCTCTTTAAAGGACGGTGCGGTCACATGACCGGAAGTGAGGTAGGCGCTTGCGCAGTAAAGAGATTGAAGTCAGTGGTGTTTGGACTGTATCGTCGCCCGGTCACATGACCGGAAGTGATGATGAGAAGATGGCGCTTGCGCAATGGGGTAGTAGGAGGTATTGAGGGGTCACCTGACTGAGTGGGTACCGGCGCTTGCGCAGTAGTGAGATCGATATGTTTGTGATGCAGCTTATTTATATCATTGCATTATATAAGAGTGGTATAGAAAAAGCGATCATTTAAAGAAAACATACCTCAATAGATCAGGGTTTTGAATGAAAATATAGAAACGGTTATATGGAGGGAAATTCATAAAGTAATGACAAAGTGGTAATGAAATAAAATAACATAACAGAATGACATAACAGAATAATAATCACAAAACAATAGGAGTCCAAACAAATAAATAAATAAAATCAAAATAATAAAGTAAAATAGAATAAAATAAAATAGGCATGAATGGACAGAGGGTAGGGGGTATGTATATCTTACCATCTCAGATATAAGGAAAGCCAGAGGTTATACGTATATATTATTATGGGTTTATCTGGGGAAAAGAAAAAGATATCACATCAGCCAGTCCATCTCTCTATTGAGTCCCTTTGGATGGAGAGTGTTGAGTGTGTAAATCCAGTAAGATTCACGTTTTTTTAGTAGTTGTACATGATTGCCCCCTCGTCTGGGTCTAGGGACCCTTTCAATCACCTGGAACCTAAGTTGGGATATATTATGCTTAACCTCCTTGAAATGTGCTGGAATAGGTAGCCAGGTTTTTTCGCATCTAATGGTGGACTTATGGTTAGATATGCGGTCCCTAACGGCCTGGGTCGTTTCCCCTACATAGAGCAGGCCGCAGGGACATTTGATAATGTACACCACAAAATTCGATTCATAGGTGAAATAGTCCCTTATGGGGTACGATTTACCAGAGTGGGGATGTATTATCTCATTACCCTTAATAATGTTTGAACAACTCATGCAGTTTAAACATGGAAAAGTACCAGTCCTTCTTTGTCCGGTGAGAGTCATAGTAGAAGATTGTTTTAAGGTGCCCAAATCAGCCCTGACTACTCTGTCCCTAATGTTTTTTGCCCTTCTTGTGCACATTAATGGTGGATCTCTGAAAGTTTTTATATTTGGATATGCCCTATTGAGAAGTGGCCAGTGTTTTCTGATTAGATTCTGTACCTTGCCCATAGAAGGGTGGTGGTTGTGGACAAAAGGTAGCCGTGGATTTTTCTCTATAGTGATTGGAGAGGTATTATCTTCACTCAGGACTCTTGTTGATTCTGCATTGAGGAGATCTACGGGATAATTGCAGGTTCTAAATTTGTCCGCCATCTCCTGTATTCTTTGTTGTCTAAGGGTTGGTTCTGAGACAATCCTTGTGACCCTCTTGAATTGTGATCTGGGCAAGCTGTTTTTTATTGAGATAGGGTGACAACTATTGTACAACAGTAAGCTGTTACAATCAGTGGGTTTTGTATAAATATCCGTACTCAGGATACCTTCTGAGTTTTTTGATACCCTAGTATCTAAGAAAGTGACTTCCTTCCTATGTTGCGTCATAGTGAATGTAAGCTCTGGTCTGACAGAGTTGATATTGTTCAAGAAGTCACGTAGGCTGGAATCATTACCATCCCAGATACAGAAAATATCGTCAATGTATCTGACCCACATTCTGGCATGTAATTGGAAAATGGGGTTTGGGTATACGTGTTCTTGTTCAAATCTGTCCATGTATAGATTTGCATACGCCGGGGCTACATTAGACCCATTGCGGTCCCACATGTCTGTACATAATAGTCGTCCCCGAACATGAAGAAATTTTCCCTCAGGACCAGATTGAGTAGGTCTAAGCATAATTCTTCCATCCTCCTATCCATATTCTCTTCTTGTAAGGTAAGGGATACAGCTCTAATTCCCTTATCATGGGTAATGGATGTATATAAACTATTTACGTCTAGGGTGCAGAGAATACTGTCTGGAGGGATATTGTGAACGTGATGTATTTTGTTCAGAAAATCCCCAGTATCTAGGATAAATGATTTCGTAAGATGGGCATAAGGTGTAAGGACTTTTTCCAGAAATATGGATAGAGGATTTAAAATGGAGTCGGTAGAGGCCACAATGGGACGCCCTGGGGGATTATGGAGATCCTTGTGGATCTTCGGGAGGATGTACAGTATGGGGGTGATGGGATGATGATTCAACAGGAAGGTCTTAGTTTTGGAGTCAATGGTACCCTGATCAAGATGTTTATCAAGAATGGTATTGATCTTGTGGCGTATAGAGAAGGTTTTTTATATGTAGTACAATCAGAGAGTTGTCTTGTGATTTCGGATATATAGTAGCTCTTATTCATGATAACAATGGCTCCGCCCTTATCCGCGGGTTTGATAACAATATTTTTGTTATCTTGCAGTGCGCTTAATGCTAATTTTTCTGAGGAACTCAAGTTGTTGCGGATAGGGAGGAGGCCTAATTGTTGGTCATGGATAGTACGTTTGATGTCCTTGTCAAGTAATTCAATAAAGGTTTCAACTGCATGGTTGGTTTTGGGTGGCATGAATTTACTGGGATTTTTCAGACCCAAAGAATCAATTGTAATAACAGGTTCATTTTCCCGAGTTGGTATGCGGCCCACAGTGTTCGGATAGAAAGAGGTAGTACCCTCAAAGTGTACCTTGAGTCTAACGTTTCTATAGAAACGATGGAGATCTTTCTCAAGCTGAAAAGAATCCCATCTCGGGGTGGGGCAGAATGATAAGCCCATATTTAGTACTACATATAAAAAAGTCAACATGGATCCGACCTTCTCTATACGCCACAAGATCAATACCATTCTTGATAAACATCTTGATCAGGGTACCATTGACTCCAAAACTAAGACCTTCCTGTTGAATCATCATCCCATCACCCCCATACTGTACATCCTCCCGAAGATCCACAAGGATCTCCATAATCCCCCAGGGCGTCCCATTGTGGCCTCTACCGACTCCATTTTAAATCCTCTATCCATATTTCTGGAAAAAGTCCTTACACCTTATGCCCATCTTACGAAATCATTTATCCTAGATACTGGGGATTTTCTGAACAAAATACATCACGTTCACAATATCCCTCCAGACAGTATTCTCTGCACCCTAGACGTAAATAGTTTATATACATCCATTACCCATGATAAGGGAATTAGAGCTGTATCCCTTACCTTACAAGAAGAGAAT
This sequence comes from Oophaga sylvatica, assembly GCA_033576555.1. Classification (NCBI taxonomy): domain Eukaryota; kingdom Metazoa; phylum Chordata; class Amphibia; order Anura; family Dendrobatidae; genus Oophaga; species Oophaga sylvatica. The sequence goes on from JARQOD010001231.1 coordinate 79,055, forward strand.
ATGGATAGGAGGATGGAAGAATTATGCTTAGACCTACTCAATCTGGTCCTGAGGGAAAATTTCTTCATGTTCGGGGACGACTATTATGTACAGACATGTGGGACCGCAATGGGGTCTAATGTAGCCCCGGCGTATGCAAATCTATACATGGACAGATTTGAACAAGAACACGTATACCCAAACCCCATTTTCCAACTACATGCCAGAATGTGGGTCAGATACATTGACGATATTTTCTGTATCTGGGATGGTAATGATTCCAGCCTACGTGACTTCTTGAACAATATCAACTCTGTCAGACCAGAGCTTACATTCACTATGACGCAACATAGGAAGGAAGTCACTTTCTTAGATACTAGGGTATCAAAAAACTCAGAAGGTATCCTGAGTACGGATATTTATACAAAACCCACTGATTGTAACAGCTTACTGTTGTACAATAGTTGTCACCCTATCTCAATAAAAAACAGCTTGCCCAGATCACAATTCAAGAGGGTCACAAGGATTGTCTCAGAACCAACCCTTAGACAACAAAGAATACAGGAGATGGCGGACAAATTTAGAACCTGCAATTACCCCGTAGATCTCCTCAATGCAGAATCAACAAGAGTCCTGAGTGAAGATAATACCTCTCCAATCACTATAGAGAAAAATCCACGGCTACCTTTTGTCCACAACCACCACCCTTCTATGGGCAAGGTACAGAATCTAATCAGAAAACACTGGCCACTTCTCAATAGGGCATATCCAAATATAAAAACTTTCAGAGATCCACCATTAATGTGCACAAGAAGGGCAAAAAACATTAGGGACAGAGTAGTCAGGGCTGATTTGGGCACCTTAAAACAATCTTCTACTATGACTCTCACCGGACAAAGAAGGACTGGTACTTTTCCATGTTTAAACTGCATGAGTTGTTCAAACATTATTAAGGGTAATGAGATAATACATCCCCACTCTGGTAAATCGTACCCCATAAGGGACTATTTCACCTGTGAATCGAATTTTGTGGTGTACATTATCAAATGTCCCTGCTGCCTGCTCTATGTAGGGGAAACGACCCAGGCCGTTAGGGACCGCATATCTAACCATAAGTCCACCATTAGATGCGAAAAAACCTGGCTACCTATTCCAGCACATTTCAAGGAGGCTAAGCATAATATATCCCAACTTAGGTTCCAGGTGATTGAAAGGGTCCCTAGACCCAGACGAGGGGGCAATCATGTACAACTACTAAAAAAACGTGAATCTTACTGGATTTACACACTCAACACTCTCCATCCAAAGGGACTCAATAGAGAGATGGACTGGCTGATGTGATATCTTTTTCTTTTCCCCAGATAAACCCATAATAATATATACGTATAACCTCTGGCTTTCCTTATATCTGAGATGGTAAGATATACATACCCCCTACCCTCTGTCCATTCATGCCTATTTTATTTTATTCTATTTTACTTTATTATTTTGATTTTATTTATTTATTTTGTTTGGACTCCTATTGTTTTGTGATTATTATTCTGTTATGTCATTCTGTTATGTTATTTTATTTCATTACCACTTTGTCATTACTTTATGAATTTCCCTCCATATAACCGTTTCTATATTTTCATTCAAAACCCTGATCTATTGAGGTATGTTTTCTTTAAATGATCGCTTTTTCTATACCACTCTTATATAATGCAATGATATAAATAAGCTGCATCACAAACATATCGATCTCACTACTGCGCAAGCGCCGGTACCCACTCAGTCAGGTGACCCCTCAATACCTCCTACTACCCCATTGCGCAAGCGCCATCTTCTCGTCACTTCCGGTCATGTGACCGGGCGACGATACAGTCCAAACACCACTGACTTCAATCTCCTTACTGCGCAAGCGCCTACCTCACTTCCGGTCATGTGACCGCACCGTCCTTTAAAGAGCCACACTGGGGCATTCAAACAGCGTTTTCCCTGCTCAGGCACTGGTGTGCCAGCATCTCCCACTCCACCGCCAACGCGATCCCTGCTATCCAGGGCATAGGACGCCACAGATAAGTACTTGTACATCCTTCTCTTTGGGGGTATATGGTCATTGGTAATTACATGGTCCCATTTTTTTCTGTGTGTCTGGCTCTATTTTACAGCGCAACCTTGAGACATATAAAAAATCTCTACTCTGCCATTCTACCTAATTGGGCTAACATTGCCAAAAGAAAAGTAAGCGAGGAATAGCAATAGTTTATACCTGTTTAGATCAATCTATAGAACCTCATAGGTATCTTTATACTTTATACTCCAACAGCGCCTGTGTCTGCACATATTATACCACGTATTCCGTGAGTGCTCTCCATATGAACCTGATATCGGGTAATTAACTTAGCACTATATGTGCCATATACAGCCCTCTTTAAATTACCTTTAGATAAAATCTCACTTTTAACATCTCCTTCACAGTGTATCCCCGAAGTATACAGACAGGTTTATCAGCAGGATTTGCCTGCATGCACCTACATGTGGGGTAAATACACTATGTACATCTGATACTTATTTTTTCCTACATATATTGGGGTCAAATATATGAATTTTCTGTTGAAGATATATCTTTTCTATTACCACTATACAGGATTATCTACCTTACCTTGTGTCGCTCTTACATGTGAATACCAAAGCTCCCACCTTGGGATTTTGCACTTCAAGGGGTATGTTTTACTATATCTGAATGTCACTCTATCTACATCTCTATCTAGGACTGCCATATAATAGATAATACCACCTATGAATTTTTCTCTTTCTCGGCTTTGATTGTCTTTCTAACTATTATAGAACCAGCAACATAGGTACAATGATATGTACTTTTGTGGAAACAATCAGTATGACATGAATTCTTGTATATTTGTATAATATTTGTATATAGTTCATTATATATTTTTGTACGTCTCTATACACAACTTTGTATATATACACCACAATAATACAACTTCTATATGTCTATTTTCTCTATTACAGCGATATTGTGATCAAGGCCAGGCAGTGGCCGAAACGTTAAATTACTTGTCGCTAATAACATGATGACCTTTTCTGAACTTTGTTGAATAAAACTTTCACTTGAGGCTTATCTCTCTGGATTGCCAATTAATAACAGGGTTATGCTTAGTTAACCAAGGAAGGCCCAGCACTATAGGAGTGGGAAGACCCTCCAATACGTAACACCACAACAGTTCTTTATGTATCGCCCCCACCTGAAGATCTATGTTATGCACTGCTTGCAAAAAACTACCCTGACCGAGAGGTCTGGCGTCGATCAAGAATATGGGGATGGGTTTAGCCAATACACTCAGTCGCATACCTTGAACCCGGGCAAACCGAGCGTCCACCAGATTAGCCCCGGCCCCACTATCCAGAAGAACAGATATCCTCTCAGTTCTCGTACCCACCACCACCTCCGCCGGTACGAGAAACTGAGACGAACTTAGGGAGGAAATACCTACTCCCAGATTGCCGTCCACCACACAATCTGGGATCAATAGTTTTCCGGCGACTTCTCACTCTGCAAAGGACAGAATGGACACCCCCCCAATAAAATGTCCCTTTCTCCCACAGAAGAAACACCTTCCTGTCTTGTGGCGCACCGCCGATCCCCTCCCCCGGAATGATGTCCCTCCTAATTGCATAGGCTCCTCTGGACTGACCAGGGGAACCTCCATATAAGGGACCCTAGTAGAAGGTGGAGTCATCACAGGGGGCGGAGTTACCCCGCACCTCTCCCGAAGCCGTCTGTCAATGCGAATAGCAAGGGCCATAGCGGCTTCCAGTGACGTGGGAGGGTCATACTGTGCCAGCACATCCTTTAATTTGTCAGATAAACCTTGACAAAACTGGCTCCTAAGAGCCGGGTCATTCCACTGGGTGTCCGTGGCCCACCTACGGAACTCCGAACAGAATTCCTCCGCCGGACGATCTCCCTGCTGTATCATACGTAACTTAGATTCAGCAAGAGAGATCCGATCCGGGTCATCATATACAAGACCCAGAGCTGCGAAAAACCTATCCACTGACTGGAGAGCCGAGGAGCCCAGGGGGAGAGAGAACGCCCAGGATTGGGGGTCCCCTTGTAGGAGCGAGATGACAATCCCCACCCTTTGTTCTTCACTCCCCGATGACCGAGGTCACAGCCGAAAGTACAATTTACATGCCTCCCGGAAAGCAAAAAACTTGTCCCGTCCCTCAGTGAACCTGTCAGGGAGAGCTACTTTAGGTTCTGGACCGGCTTGCTCCAGGGGCTACAAAACCTTGGACTTAACGTCCCTCAACTCCATGGACAAACTCTGCAACTGCCGAGCTAGACTGGCTACTGGATCCATGGTGGCTGCAGAAAATCTTTAGTGCGGTCGGTGAAAATGTCACGCTGTCACTGCATACAGGAGATCCGGGGTCTATGCTGACCCTAAGCAGGGGCCCTGACTAATCCCTCTACCTGGAGGTACTGTTGATGGTACAGAGGTCCAGGCCGCCAGCGTAACCCTATCTCCTGCAAATCCCTGATCCTCAGTAATCTAGTCCTGAGAAGGACCCCAATCACAACACAGGGGACTGGAAGATATATGCCTAAACACAGTAATAGACGAACGAGACAGTACAAGGGGTAAACTAAAATCCACCTTGCATACAAAACTCACTCCACAACAACAGAGGGAACACCAACGGGTACGGAGATAAATGATAAAGCGAGGAGGGGAAAAAACCACACCAGGTACTCTTCACTTCAGACTTCACAATACCACGATCCGCTCTGCTGGTCTGCATGAATGCTTTCACCAACACATTCCTAGCAGACCGGCAGGTATTTGAAGGAATCTCATTACTGCAGCATTAACTGCAGCTGGGCGAGGCTGGGCCTCGTCTAGCACAGAGAGAGAGAGAATTAACTCCCTCACTGCCGAAAAACACCAAGCACCAAAAACTCAGCTGCGCGAAGTCAGGTTGTGTAATCGCGACGATCTTCATGGCGACACACCCGTGACAGTTGGCTCCTGACCCGATATTAATCATAAGAACTAGGAGCTGGTGGCAGCTAAGTGTTCTGGGCTTCTGGGGAGATTCTGGTAGTGACGGATGGATATTTATAAGTGTATTTCCTGACTGAGACTGGAAATAGTCATATCACCCTCACTGCAGCGTGCCCAATAGCTAGTACACAGCAAGGCGGCCCTTCTGGCGACTACTTATCCTAGGTGTAGTTCCCTGACTGACCTGAGGTGAAGGGGGCGCCAGAGAGCTGCAAGTTCCAAACCGGAACTGGGAAGTGGACTATAATAAATCCTCTGACAAACTGTGGGCAACCAAATGCCCCAGTTCATAAGACACCATTTCAATTTTTGTCTCAGGAAGCAGAAAATCTAGAATTGGCACTGCTACAGGATATATCATGATGTTCTTACGTTCTTCCGCAGGCAAACCATTCAACCCGATTATGCTCATGGGCTACGCTACAGTAAACATCATTAGTTCTTTGCTTTTTCGGGAGCACTTTGATTATCAGGATGAGAATCTGCAGAAACTTCTTCTGGCGATGCTTGAAGCTGATAAAGAGAGATCGTCTACATTACACATGGTTGTATATCATCATTATCTCATGGGTTTTTGTTTCCATTTCTACCAGAATTTCGGGCTACTCCATAGTCTTAGACCTGTAGCTGCAAGTTTTTATGTCATGTAATCTTATCATAAAACTTCTTTACGCTTGTAGATGACTGTAGGTAATAGGCGAGAATTCCAAACACGGGAACACAAAGGACCGGTCTGAGCTTGTGTGAAAATAGAAGCCCAGTTTTTATATACCAGAATGACCATTAGGCCGGAGTCACACTGGCGACAAAAACGGACGAGTGCAATGCGATGAAATATCGCAAAGCACTCGGACCAATGTTAATCTATGGAGCAGCTCCCAGCATCCGATTTTTTTCTCGGCCGTTTTCCTCGGACCGAGACAATCGCAGCATGCTGCCACTGTCACCGATTATCGGGCGAGAATCACCAATGCAAGTCTATGGGTGCGATGAAAAATTGGATTACAAACGGACCACAAGAGTGACTCGCGATAAAATCGCACCGGTGTCCTTTAGAAAAGCCGGCAATTCATCCCCGGCTATACTGTAAAATCACACTGACAGCTTTAATAAAGAATGGAAAGGATACATATACACACATAGAATACATATATATACATGTAATTGTGACATATATATATATATATATATATATATATAGGTCATACACTTCTACATATAGTATAATAGCCGCTAATTCAATTGCCGGCTTCTGTAAAATGACACATGGTTTACATACAGTTAACCATGTCATTTCATGTAGTTTGATATATGGTTTTCACTAACAATTACATGAGTGTTTGTGTGCAAAATTTCATACATGTAGGGGTTAATTAAATGTGTAAATTAATTGAAAAAAAAATGCATGGGCTCCCGCGGTATTTTCTCCACCAGACAGGGAAAGCCAGTGAGTTTGGGGCAGATAATAATAGCCCAGAGAGGGACCATTATTTTTGGGACCCCCCTGGCTACTAACATCTGCCCCCAGCCACCCCAGAAAAGGCAAATCTATAATTAGATGCGCCCTTTCTAGCACTTAGCCCATCTATTTCCATTGCCCTGTAGCGGTGGCTAATGGGTTAATAATGGGTTAAGGCCACCTTGCTACTGAAAGATGACTTTAAGCCAGGTTAATAATTGAGAGCTGTCAATTAGACAACTCTCAATTATTAATCCTATTGAAGGAAATAAAAAAAAACACACACATTAATTAAAAATCATTTTAATGAAATAAATGTTAGATGTTAGTAGCCGGGGGGGGCACAAAAAAATGCACCCTCCCTGGGCTATTATTATCTGCCCCCACTCGCTGGCTTTCCCTGTCTGGTGGAGAAAATACAGCGGGAGCCCACGCATTTTTTTTCAACGAATTTACACATTTAATTAACACCTACATGTATGAATTTTGCACACATACACTCATGTAATTGTTAGTGAAAACCATATATCAAACTACATGAAATGACATGGTTAAATGTATGTAAACAATGTATCATTTCATGTCAGGTTCTGTAATAATTTACAGAAACGGGCAATTGAATTAGCGGCTATTATACTATGTAGAAGTGTATGAACTATAAATATATGTATATATATATATATATATATCTCAATGACATATATATATATGTTGTATTCTATGTGTATATATCTATTCTTTCTTTTGTGATTTAAAAACTATCATTTGGATCCATTATATGTTGGTTTTGCTAGCCAGAGACAAAATCTCGCCAGACGGATGTCAAACGTACGCTCAGATGTGACAAAGTCGCATCCTCGCATTCAAATCGGATGACAGACGGATCAATGTTCAGGAAACATTTGTGCGATTATCGGCCGTCAAAAACGGTCCGATTTTTTAGACGGTGTGTGTGACTCCAGCCTTAATCCTGCCCGCACATGAGACCTTTACTGCACTCTATGACTTAACCCTTCTGCAGTGTTTTATGTCTTCTTCTTGCATCCTTGGACTCTTAATTCTTACGTTCTATCCTTTACAGCTCTGTAATATGTTCCCGGTTCTTCTGAAGTTTGAAATCATACAGCAGAAAGTCTATAAAACAGATTTCTTTCTCAAGAAGGTTTTTACCAATTACATAGATCATCACAAAGAGACCCTTAATCCGGAGTCACCGCGGGATTTTCTAGACTATTATCTGCTGAAGATAAAGGAGGTAAGAGATTGATATAGACATAAGCTATATTTAAGCATTCACTGCTTTTATAGTGTAGAGGTTACATACCTGTCCATGGTACCCCAGGCTCTGCTTCCTTCCCCTGTTCCACTGCCCTTCACATTGGGTTTTGCAAAATGCCTGGCTTGGATCAGTGACGTCTTTCCCCTATGCCTATTTAAGGCACATAAGTTTGTCTTGGGATTTAGACTCTAGTCCAGACCTGGGCAAAGTGGGGCCCACGGGCCACATCCGGCCCCCTGGCTGTCTCAGTCCGGCCCACAAACTGAGACAGCTGTGGGGCTGGAAACCAGAGTTACACGTACCGCACCGTGCCCGCTGTCTCCATTTGCTGTCTCCATTTGCGCTGACTTCTTTGATGGAGGAGGGGCCTCCAGCCACTACCTCCACCAATCAGCGTGTGAAACAGCTGACGCGATGACGTCATTTCATCGCATCACCAGTATACTGTGGAGAGTCAGCGCATCAGAGGCAGGGAGAGAAGACGAGCGCCTGGGAACGGGGCCAAGGTGAGTATATGGTGTTCTTTTTTTTTCTTTCAGGTGTATGGGATGTTTGGGTGTGAATGTGGAGGCTATGAGGGTGACACACTACACATGGTTCTGCATATTGGGGTGACATGCTGCACATGGTGCTGTATATGGGGGTGACACACTACACATGGTTCTGCATATTGGGGTGACATGCTGCACATGGTGCTGTATATGGGGGTGACACACTACACATGGTTCTGCATATTGGGGTGACATGCTGTATATGGGGTGACATGCTGCACATGGTGCTGTATATTGGGGTGACATGCTGCACATGGTGCTGTATATGGTGGTGACATGCTGCACATGGTGCTGTATATGGGGGTGACATGCTGCACATGGTGCTGTATATTGGGGTGACATGCTGCACATGGTGCTGTATATGGTGGTGACATGCTGCACATGGTGATGCATATTGGGGTGACATGCTGCACATGGTGCTGTATATGGGGGTGACATGCTGCACATGGTGCTGTATATGGGGGTGACATGCTGCACATGGTGCTGCATATGGGGTGACATGCTGCACATGGTGCTGTATATGGGGGTGACATGCTGCACATGGTGCTGTATATGGGGGTGACATGCTGCACATGGTGATGCATATGGGGTGACATGCTGCACATGGTGCTGTATATGGGGGTGACATGCTGCTGTATATGGGGTGACATGCTGCACATGGTGCTGTATATGGGGTGACATGCTGCACATGGTGCTGTATATGGGGGTGACACACTACACATGGTTCTGCATATTGGGGTGACATGCTGCACATGGTGCTGTATATGGGGTGACATGCTGCACATGGTGCTGTATATGGGGGTGACATGCTGCACATGGTGCTGTATATGGGGGTGACATGCTGCACATGGTGATGCATATGGGGTGACATGCTGCACATGGTGCTGTATATGGGGGTGACATGCTGCACATGGTGCTGTATATGGGGTGACATGCTGCACATGGTGCTGCATATGGGGTGACATGCTGCGCATGGTGCTGTATATGGGGGTGACATGCTGCACATGGTGCTGTATATGGGGTGACATGCTGCACATGGTGCTGTATATGGGGGTGACATGCTGCACATGGTGCTGCATATGGGGGTGACATGCTGCACATAGTGCTGTATATGGGGGTGACATGCTGCACATGGTGCTGTATATGGGGGTGACATGCTTCACATGGTGCTGTATATGGGGGTGACATGCTGCACATGGTGCTGTATATGGGGGTGATATGCTGCACATGGTGCTGTATATGGGGGTGACATGCTTCACATGGTACTGTATATGGGGGTGACATGCTTCACATGGTGCTGTATATCGGGGTGACATGCTGCACATGGTGATGCATATGGGGTGACATGCTGCACATGGTGCTGTATATGGGGGTGACATGCTGCATATGGTGCTGTATATAGGGGTGACATGCTGCACATGGTGCTGTATATGGGGGTGACATGCTTCACATGGTGCTGTATATGGGGGGTGACATGCTTCACATGGTGCTGTATATGGGGGTGACATGCTGCACATGATGATGCATATGGGGTGACATGCTGCACATGGTGCTGTATATGGGGGTGACATGCTGCACATGGTGATGCATATGGAGTGACATGCTGCACATGGTGCTGTATATGGGGGTGACATGCTTCACATGGTGCTGTATATGGGGGTGACATGCTGCACATGGTGCTGTATATGGGGGTGACATGCTGCACATGGTGCTGTATATGGGGTGACATGCTTCACATGGTGCTGTATATGGGGGTGACATGCTGCACATGGTGATGCATATGGGGTGACATGCTGCACATGGTGCTGTATATGGGGGTGACATGCTGCACATGGTGCTGTATATGGGGTGACATGCTTCACATGGTGATGCATATGGGGTGACATGCTGCACATGGTGCTGTATATGGGGGTGACATGCTGCACATGGTGATGCATATGGGGTGACATGCTGCACATGGTGCTGTATATGGGGTGACATGCTGCACATGGTGCTGTATATGGGGGTGACATGCTGCGCATGGTGCTGTATATGGGGGTGACATGCTGCACATGGTGCTGTATATTGGGGTGACATGCTGCACATGGTGCTGTATATGGGGGTGACATGCTGCTGTATATGGGGGTGACATGCTGCACATGGTGCTGTATATGGGGGTGACATGCTGCACATGGTGCTGCATATGGGGTGACATGCTGCGCATGGTGCTGTATATGGGGTGACAGACATGTGCTACATGTGGTGCTGTATATGGGGGTGACATGCTGCACATGGTGCTGTATATGGGGTGACATGCTGCACATGGTGCTGTATATGGGGTGACATGCTGCACATGGTGCTGTATATGGGGTGACATGCTGCACATGGTGCTGTATATGGGGGTGACATGCTGCGTATATGGGTGCATGCTCACATGTGTGATATGGGGTGACATGCTGCACATGGTGCTGATATGGGGTGACATGCTGCACATGGTGCTGTATATGGGGTGACATGCTGCACATGGTGCTGTATATGGGGTGACATGCTGCACATGGTGCTGTATATGGTGGTGACATGCTGCACATGGTGCTGTATATGGGGTGACATGCTCACATGGTGCTGTATATGGGGGTGACATGCTGCACATGGTGCTGTATATGGGGTGACATGCTGCACATGGTGCTGTATATGGGGTGACATGCTGCACATGGTGCTGTATATGGGGTGACATGCTGCACATGGTGCTGTATATGGGGGTGACATGCTGCACATGGTGATGCATATGGGGTGACATGCTGCCATGGTGCTGTATATGGGGTGACATGCTGCACATGGTGCTTATATGGGGTGACATGCTGCACATGGTGCTGTATATGGGGGTGACATGCTGCACATGGTGCTGTATATGGGGGTGACATGCTGCACATGGTGCTGATATGGGGTGACATGCTGCACATGGTGCTGTATATGGGGGTGACATGCTGCACATGGTGCTGTATATGGGGGTGACATGCTGCACATGGTGCTGTATATGGGGGTGACATGCTGCACATGGTGCTGTATATGGGAAGTGCATGGTGCTGTATTGGGGTGACATGCTGCACATGGTGCTGTATATGGGGTGACATGCTGCACATGGTGCTGTATATGGGGGTGACATGCTGCACATGGTGCTGTATATGGGGGTGACATGCTGCACATGGTGCTGTATATGGGGTGACATGCTGCACATGGTGCTGTATATGGGGGTGACATGCTGCACATGGTGTGCATATGGGGTGACATGCTGACATGTGCTGTATATGGGGTGACATGCTGCACATGGTGCTGTATATGGGGTGACATGCTGCACATGGTGCTGTATATGGGGTGACATGCTGCACATGGTGATGATATGGGTGACATGCTGCACATGGTGCTGTATATGGGGGTGACATGCTGCTGTATATGGGGTGACATGCTGCACATGGTGCTGATATGGTGGTGACATGCTGCATCATGGTGCTGTATATGGGTGTGACATGCTGCACATGGTGCTGTATATGGGGTGACTGCTGCACATGGTTGCAGTATTGGGGTGACATGCTCACATTGCACATGGTGACATGCTGACATGGTGTCATATGGGGTGACATGCTGCACATGGTAGCTGTATATGGGGGTGACATGCTGCACATGGTGCTGATATTGGGTGACATGCTCACATGGTGCTGTATATGGGGTGACATGCTCACATGGTCTGTATATGGGGTGACATGCTGCACATGGTGCTGTATATGGGGTGACATGCTGCAAGGCATAGGTGGACATGCGCCTGTGATGTATTGGGGTGACATGCTGCACATGGTGCTGTATATGGTGGTGACATGCTGCACATGGTGTGCATATTGGGGTGACATGCTGCACATGCTGCTGTATATGGGGGTGACATGCTGCACATGGTGATGATATTGGGGTGACATGCTGCACATGGTGCTGTATATGGGGGTGACATGCTGCACATGGTGCTGTATATGGGGTGACATGCTGCACATGGTGCTGTATATGGGGTGACATGCTGCACATGGTGCTGTATATGGGGTGGCACATGTGCTGTATATGGGGTGACATGCTGACATGGTGCTGTATATGGGGGTGACATGCTGCACATGGTGCTGTAATATGGGGTGACATGCTGCACATGCGAGGTGACATGCTGCACATGGTGCTGTATATGGGGTGACATGCTGCACATGGTGCTGTATATGGGGTGACATGCTGCACATGGTGCTGTATATGGGGTGACATGCTGCACATGGTGTATGGGTGACATCTGCAATGGTGCTGTATATGGGGGTGACATGCTGCACATGGTGCTGTATATTGGGGTGACATGCTGCGTATGGTGCTGTATATGGGGTGACATGCTGCACATGGTGCTGTATATTGGGGTGACATGCTGCACATGGTGCTGTATATTGGGGTGACATGCTGTGCATGGTGCTGTATATGGGGGTGACATGCTGCACATGGTGCTGTATATTGGGGTGACATGCTGTGCATGGTGCTGTATATGGGGGTGACATGCTGCATGTGATGATATTGCAAGCTTCATTTCTTGTGCTGTTTCCAGAACTTTCCCCATAGTACTACAACCCCCACCGTTTGCAAGCACAGGGCAAAGTTACCCCTCCCTCCTTTTCTCTGCAGCTCACGCTTCCCTTCCCCCCTCCCAACCTGCAGTCAAGCTCAGTGTAACCTGAGCTACCAGTGCTGGAAGTTTTCCCGCTTCACAGCGGGGGTCCCATTGTCAGCAACATGTGCTGTCCCTACCCTAGCAGCCATTTTGGAGACTTCATTCTGTTTTGGTTATAACACGGTGGGGATTTGCGTCAGAAACACGAAAGTTACTGTTTTGAAGCCTGTGTCCACAGGCATCGTTCCCGTGGTACTGGTGAACCCGTAACTCCAACAGAACCCGAGAAATGGAATTCTCGGATTCCCCATGAACTAGCTCAGCCAAGTTTGGACTCATTTGAACTGTCATTTTAAAGTAAGATCATTGATAGGTCTGCCGTTATTCTGCTAGGTTCACAGGACGAGGGATGGACCTTATGATATTTCAGAGCTCAAATCATACACTTCTGTCCCTGGGAGGTGGCCAGAAAAACCCTCCCCTTTTCGTGAGGTCAGCAGCCCCAGGTATAAGTCTGGCAGTGAGCCCCCCTTGGGAGTCCTTGCTGTGATGTCCTGACTAAAGGGTATGCCACACTAAACAATATCGCTAACGGGATCGCTAAAAAACGTCACTATTTAGCGATCCCGTTAGCGATATTGTTCAGTGCGGCAGCTTCCAGCGACGAGCTTCCTGCTGTGATCTCGCTCGTCGCTGGAATCGCTCCGGACCCTATTTCATCGCTGGCGCTCCCGCTGGGTAAGTATCTAATCGCTGTGTGGCACCTTTTCTTAGCGATTTAGCGGTACTTTTGTACCGCTAAAGTCGTTAAGAAGATCGCTAACGGCGATAGCGTCGTTAACTATATCGCTAAATGTGGCCGCATTTAGCGATATAGAAACGATCCCGCTAGCGATCTCATTAGTATGCAACGCTAACGAGATCGCTAGCGGGATTGTTTAGTGTGGCAGTACCTTAAGAGATCTGCAAATGAACTATGACGTGTGGCTCCTCCCCCCCAGCCTGGCTTGCCTGTAAATGATCTAACTATCATGTGAGTCTTTCATTCTTAATCCCGTTTATTTTATAACTGCATTTGTACATAACTATATTGCCTCAGTTTGTTCCATCTTTTTATATTGTATAAGCACTGCCTTTTTTTTAAGGAATAAACCTATAAATTTATTAGTTTGTTTCTCCTGCTCTATAAACGAATTTGCACGTGCCTGAAGCACTACGCTACTGTTTTGGGGTTGTTACGGACCCTCTTGATAAATTGTTCAGTAAGAAAAACCGTAGCTGGTGGCAGCTTAAAAGAAGGGGGTGAAAGTGTTGACATATGGGGTGGCGTTGGCAGTGACGGAGCGGGTATTATAAGTGTATTACCCGGCTGCGGCTCGGAGTAATTATAATTCCCTCACTGCAGCGTGCCCAATAGCCAGCACACATCCAAGTGACCCGTCTGGCGACTGATTATCCTAGGTGCAGTTCCCTGACTGACCTGAGGGTAAGGGGGGCGCCAGAGAGCTGCAAGTTCCTAAGTGGAAGTGGGATAATTATAAATCCCTGCAGTTTACCGGGTCGGACGGCAGCAGCCGTCGTGTGTGTGCACCGTTTCATCACATATTGGTGGCAGTGGTGGGATCACAAGCCGTGATACCCCGGGCTACCGTGTGGCGGACCGTGTGCCCGTTCATCACATATTGGTGGCAGCGGTGGGATCACAAGCCGTGATACCCCGGGCTACCATGTGGCGGACCGTGTGCCCGTTCATCACATATTGGTGGCAGAGCGGTGGGATTATAGAGCATTAGTGATCTGGTTTGAGCAATCATTCCATTCACTGAAAAACATGCACGGTTCTTCAGCGACCCTGCATCTAAAGTTTTGGAGAACAGACTCAGTGTTTATTAGTCCTGAGACAATTGTGTGTACTTGCGGTTACCCCCCCCTTCTCTTTGTTTTTCTATCCTATCTTTTATTTGGCAACCATGGCTACGAGGGGATACGACTGGTATAATCGGAATAGCAAGGAAGCTCTTCTTGCCATGTGCGAGTGGAGGGAGATTGTCCCCATGGCCCAAACCAAGGCCGAAGTGATCCAGGCCCTGATGGCACGGGACCACGCTCAGAGCGAGGAGGGCGCAGGAGCCGGCCCAAGCCAAGTTGGTGCCGCAGGAGCAGAGGCCCAACCCCTGACTGCTTACACCCAGGGCGGGATGGACCCTTACCTGCAGGCGGCCCTGGAGGGACTCCCCACCGACGACCGGGAGGAGCGCCTGAAGCTGATCCAGCAATACCAGCAGGAGGCCCGAGCCGAGCGCCAAGCCCAGCGGGAGGCTGAGAGAGCCCAGCGGGAGGCTGAGAGAGCCCAGCGGGAGGCTGGGAGAGCCGAGCGGGAGGCTGAGAGAGCCGAGCGGGAAGCTCAGAGAGCCCATGAACTGGAGCTGCTCAGACAAGGGGCAATGCCCTCCACAGCCCAGAGCAGTGTGCCCAGCAGCGCTCAGAGTCCCAAGCCCCGGCCGGAGCACTTTCCCGTGATGGAAAAGGACGGAGACTTGGACACTTTTCTGCGGGCCTTTGAGAAAGTCTGCAGACAGTACCGGCTGCCTGACAACCAATGGGCCAGGTACTTGACCCCCGGGCTAAAGGGCAAAGCTCTGGAGGCGTTTGCTTCACTCACGCCGGATCAAGATGACAACTATCAGGCCATCAAGCAGGCCCTGATCGCCAAGTACCAGCTAACCCCTGAGGTATACCGAAAGAAGTTCCGGAACCTCCAACGTGGCCCACACGACAGTTATAGCGATGTGGTGCAAGGACTCAGGAACCACTTTGACCAGTGGATCCATGGACTGTCAGTTGACACCTTTGAGAACTGAGGGACCTGATGATCAAAGACCAGTTCCTGCATCTGTGCCCAGCTGAGGTCCGACAGTTCATCCTGGACCGAGAACCGGAGGACGCGGTCAGAACAGCACGGATCGCCGACAGCTATGAGGCCAACCGGAAACCGAGGTGCGGAAGCCCGTCACCACCCGCTGGGGAGGGGGTAAGCCTGCAACCAACCCCAGTGCCCCTGCCAGCCGTCCTCTGGAGGCACTATCCCCTTTGCCAGCGCCAGGCCTACATCAGACCCCCGCAGTGTTTCTCCTGTAACAGGACTGGACACATCAGCGCCACCTGTCCGGAAGGAGCGACCAGCACCCATGGTCTTTCTGGGGTTTGGGGAGTGATGCAACTACCCTCCGTGCCGTTTTCAGCTGGACCGGGCTGAAGGAACCCTTCGACAACCGGCCCCTGAGATGATTCGGAGACTACTGTCCGACCTTCCCTTGGATAGGTTTATGATGGTGCGGAGGGGTAAAAGGCAACCGAGAGTGGATTGAGATGGACCGATCCCCTGAGGAGGTGTGAGCGTCTTGTTGTGAACCCCCTTCCACACTGTGATGATTCAAGGTTAAAACGGAGTATTGATACCGATGCGATGACCCATCTTCAAGTGATGATGAAGAAACCCTTCCTACACTGATGTTTATGATGACTGGAGCGACATTGAAATTCTCAAGGAAAGTTAGATGGTGCATGGGAAACTAGTAGAGAGAAGGTAGTACCTGCATGAAGAACTGACATGACGAACCTCTGAAGTGTAGGTGGACATGCCGGACTGACCGGGCAAGTCAAGAAGGACTCTACCAGCCATGAAGAGCCAGCTTCATGAAGTGTTGGGGGTGGATGGGGAGTAGAGCCCATAGCAGCGCAGGCTGATGGGTCTGTAGAAATCCCCGGGAGACTGCATATGTAGCTGCTGTCACCCGCAGTCAGAGTGCCCGGATCGCAGGTAGCGCCCTACCATCTGGACCCTCCTCCGCTACAGGAGAGACTGAACCAGAGTTGGACCCAGAGCCGTCCCAGAGGGTCCCAGTGAGGAAGGAACCCTGACGTCACTTCTGGCTGCCTCCAGCCAGGAGTTCCAGGCCGCTCTGCACTCAGATGCGAGCCTGGAGAACTTGAGGCACCTCGCCGAGACGCCCACCTCCGTGACTGATAAGGAGAGGTGGTTCTGGGAACGAGGAAGGTTGTACCGGGAGACAGTACCCGAGATTCCCAAAAGGAGTGGTTGAGGGAAAAACAGCTGGTCGTCCCGCACCAGTTCCGAGGTGAGTTGTTGAGGATTGCCCATGAGATTCCACTCGCTGGACACTTGGGGATCAGCAAAACTAAGGCACGGCTGTCTCAACACTTCTATTGGCCCAAGATGGGGACAGATGTGACTAACTACTGCCGCTCCTGTATCACCTGTCAAAGAGTGGGGAAGGCGGGGCCTGCTCTTAAGGCTCCCCTGATCCCGTTGCCAGTGATAGAGGAGCCTTTCCAGAGGATCGCGGTGGACATTGTGGGCCCGCTGGCCGTCCCCAGCAGCTCTGGAAAGCAATACATCCTTACTGTGGTAGACTACGCTACCCGGTACCCGGAGGCAGTAGCTCTGTCCTCAACTAGGGCAGATAAGGTGGCGGATGCACTGGTGACCATCTTTTCACGGGTAGGATTTCCCAGGGAGATGCTTACCGATCAAGGGACCCAATTTATGTCTCGCCTAATGAAGGCTCTCTGCAGCAAAATGCAGGTGACGCGTATGGTATCGAGTGCGTATCACCCACAGACCAATGGTTTGTGTGAGCGCTTTAACGGTACCCTCAAACAGATGCTCCGCATGCTGGTTGAGACCCAGGGACGCGATTGGGAGCGGTACCTCCCACACCTGCTATTTGCCTACAGAGAAGTCCCGCAGGCCTCGACGGGGTTCTCCCCCTTCGAGCTCCTGTATGGTAGGCGAGTCCGGGGACCCCTTGGGTTGATAAGAGAATCCTGGGAAGATGAGCCAAACCCCACGGAAGTGTCCATCGTGGATTATGTCATGCGCTTCCGCGACAAGATGCAGACCTTGACGCAGTTGGTGCATGACAACATGACGCAGGCTCAGGCTGACCAGAAGCACTGGTACGACCAGAACGCCCGGGAGCGGACCTACCAGGTGGGTCAAAAGGTGTGGGTGCTGGTCCCCGTACCAAAGGATAAGCTTCAGGCAGCCTGGGAAGGCCCGTACGTCGTGCACCAACAGCTCAACCCAGCCACCTACGTGGTCACGCTTGACCACACTCGGGGTAGGCGCAAGGCCTTTCACGTCAACATGATGAAGGCCCATCACGAACGTGAAGCCTGCGTCCTACCGGTCTGCAATCTGCCCGAGGACGGGGAAGAGGATCCCCTCCTAGACATGCTGGCCCAAGCTAATGCCAATGGGTCCATTGAGGACATGGAGGTAAATGCCTCGCTAACCGTCTCCCAGCGGTTGCAGTTGCTGACCACTCTGGAACCCTTCCGGGCCGAGTTCACGAACCGACCCGGAAGGACCGAGTTGGCAGTCCACGAGGTGGACACCGGGAATTACGCCCCGTTACGGCGGACACCTTATCGGATCTCTGAGGAAGTGCAGCAGATTATGCGCCAGGAGATCCATGAGATGTTGCAGCTGGGGGTGATCCGGCCGTCCAAAAGCGCGTGGGCCTCACCTGTAGTTCTCGTGCCAAAAAAGGATCGGACCACCCGGTTCTGCGTGGACTACAGGGGGCTCAACGCCATCACTATCTCTGATGCGCACCCAATGCCACGCATCGAGGATCTGCTGGAGCGGTTGGCGAATGCCAAGTACATATCCATCATGGATTTGAGCCGGGGATACTGGCAGATTCCCCTGAGCCCTGTGGCGCAGGAGAAATCCGCCTTTATCACCCCTTTTGGACTGTACGAGTCCACGGTCATGCCTTTCGGCGTGAAGAATGCCCCTGCCACTTTTCAGCGGATGGTCAACCACCTGCTTCAGGGACTGGAGGAGTACGCTGTGGCGTACCTGGACGATATTGCCGTCTTCAGTTCCACCTGGGAGGAACACCTTTAGCATCTCCAGGAGGTGCTCAAGCGTATTCACCAGGCAGGTCTGACCATCAAGCCGGGAAAATGCCAGATGGGCATGAGGGAGGTCCACTACCTGGGGCACCGGGTAGGTGGGGGTTCCATGAGTCCAGAGCCCGAGAAAGTGGACGCGATCGTGTCCTGGCCCACCCCCAGGACCAAAAAGCAGGTGAAGTCCTTCCTGGGCACTGCAGGGTACTATAGGCGTTTCGTACCGAACTATAGCGCCATTGCAAAACCCTTGACGGACCTCACCAAGGGCGGTCTACCCCAAACAGTCAGCTGGACAGATGGTTGTGAGGCGGCATTCCGAGCTTTGAAAACAGCCCTGTGCAGCTCTCCAGTGTTGAAAGCCGTCGACAGCAGTCGGCCATTCCTGGTACAGACTGACGCCAGCGAATTTGGCCTCGGTGCTGTACTCAGCCAGGTTGATTAGGGGAACCAGGAGCACCCCGTGTTGTACCTGAGCCGGAAACTTCTGCCAAGGGAAGTGGCATACTCCACCATCGAGAGGGAGTGCCTGGCCATGGTCTGGGCACTGCAACGTTTGCAGCCCTACCTGTACGGGCGCACCTTCAAGGTGGTCACCGACCACAACCCTCTGAGCTGGCTGCACACAGTGTCCGGAACCAATGGTAGGTTGCTACGCTGGAGCCTTACCCTGCAGCAGTATGATTTTGCCGTACAACACAAGAAAGGCAGTGATCATGGGAATGCTGATGGGTTGTCCCGACGTGGCGAACCCGCTGAGGTGCGCATGGCGGATTACCGAGAGGTCATGCCTCCGTAGCGCCCTCAAAGGGGGGGAGGTGTGATGATATTGCAAGCTTCATTTCTTGTGCTGTTTCCAGAACTTTCCCCATAGTACTACAACCCCCACCGTTTGCAAGCACAGGGCAAAGTTACCCCTCCCTCCTTTTCTCTGCAGCTCACGCTTCCCTTCCCCCCTCCCAACCTGCAGTCAAGCTCAGTGTAACCTGAGCTACCAGTGCTGGAAGTTTTCCCGCTTCACAGCGGGGGTCCCATTGTCAGCAACATGTGCTGTCCCTACCCTAGCAGCCATTTTGGAGACTTCATTCTGTTTTGGTTATAACACGGTGGGGATTTGCGTCAGAAACACGAAAGTTACTGTTTTGAAGCCTGTGTCCACAGGCATCGTTCCCGTGGTACTGGTGAACCCGTAACTCCAACAGAACCCGAGAAATGGAATTCTCGGATTCCCCATGGACTAGCTCAGCCAAGTTTGGACTCATTTGAACTGTCATTTTAAAGTAAGATCATTGATAGGTCTGCCGTTATTCTGCTAGGTTCACAGGACGAGGGATGGACCTTATGATATTTCAGAGCTCAAATCATACACTTCTGTCCCTGGGAGGTGGCCAGAAAAACCCTCCCCTTTTCGTGAGGTCAGCAGCCCCAGGTATAAGTCTGGCAGTGAGCCCCCCTTGGGAGTCCTTGCTGTGATGTCCTGACTAAGAGATCTGCAAATGAACTATGACGTGTGGCTCCTCCCCCCCAGCCTGGCTTGCCTGTAAATGATCTAACTATCATGTGAGTCTTTCATTCTTAATCCCGTTTATTTTATAACTGCATTTGTACATAACTATATTGCCTCAGTTTGTTCCATCTTTTTTTATATTGTATAAGCACTGCCTTTTTTTTTAAGGAATAAACCTATAAATTTATTAGTTTGTTTCTCCTGCTCTATAAACGAATTTGCACGTGCCTGAAGCACTACGCTACTGTTTTGGGGTTGCTACGGACCCTCTTGATAAATTGTTCAGTAAGAAAAACCGTAGCTGGTGGCAGCTTAAAAGAAGGGGGTGTTAAGTGTTGACATATGGGGTGGCGTTGGCAGTGACGGAGCGGGTATTATAAGTGTATTACCCGGCTGCGGCTCGGAGTAATTATAATTCCCTCACTGCAGAGTCCCTAATAGCCAGCACACATCCAAGTGACCCGTCTGGCGACTGATTATCCTAGGTGCAGTTCCCTGACTGACCTGAGGGTAAGGGGGGCACCAGAGAGCTGCAAGTTCCTAAGTGGAAGTGGGATAATTATAAATCCCTGCAGTTTACCGGGTCGGACGGCAGCAGCCGTCGTGTGTGTGCACCGTTTCATCACATATTGGTGGCAGCGGTGGGATCACAAGCCGTGATACCCCGGGCTACCGTGTGGCGGACCGTGTGCCCGTTCATCACATATTGGTGGCAGCGGTGGGATCACAAGCCGTGATACCCCGGGCTACCGTGTGGCGGACCGTGTGCCCGTTCATCACACTGCACATGGTGCTGTATATTGGGGTGACATGCTGTGCATGGTGCTGTATATGGGGGTGACATGCTGCACATGGTTCTGCATATTGGGGTGACATGCTGTGCATGGTGCTGTATATTGGGGTGACATGCTGTGCATGGTGCTGTATATGGGGGTGACATGCTGCACATGGTGCTGCATATGGAGCTGCTCTCCCTAATGCTCTCAATGTTCAGTGAAAATCTGAGAGAAGCAGAAGAGAAGCTCGATGTCACAGGACCATAAGTATAAAAATCGCATATGAGTGAAGTGTCCATGTGATGACTGCTGGAACCTGACATTGCAGCTTCTGAATCCTCACAACGAATGTTCTGCACACTTTTAGGGTTCTCCCTTACCGGTGGCGAGAGTACACGGTCATGTCAGCACAAGCATGTGATTTATATACTTCTGGCCACATTCTGACTAGACGTGCCCGGCCTCGCTCTGTTCATTTTCATTGAGTGAGGCCACACATGTCTAGTCAGCATGTGACCGCTTGTATGTAAATTACTTCTTCTTGTCCAGACCCCATGTTGAGTTTTTTCAGCCACAGCAGTCTATGCAGACTTCCATCTTCTCCGCTCTTCTGCAGCAAATCTCCACAAGACGCCCTTAAAGACAGAAGTGTCATTATAATGCTCCTAAATAAAAGTATCTGCAATATACTGTCGCCTGACACTATTCCCCTCCATCCCTCCTGTGACGAAACGTGCACACGGTCTGCCACACGGTAGCCCGGGGTATCACGGCTTGTGATCCCACCGCTGCCACCAATATGTGATGAAACGGTGCACACACACGACGGCTGCTGCCGTCCGACCCGGTAAACTGCAGGGATTTATAATTATCCCACTTCCACTTAGGAACTTGCAGCTCTCTGGTGCCCCCCTTACCCTCAGGTCAGTCAGGGAACTGCACCTAGGATAATCAGTCACCAGACGGGTCACTTGGATGTGTGCTGGCTATTGGGCACGCTGCAGTGAGGGAATTATAATTACTCCGGGCCGCGGCCGGGCAATACACTTATACCGTGTTTCCCCGATAGTAAGACACCCCCGATTGTAAGACGTATCGGGAGTTTCAGAGGGGTCGGCTAATATAAGCCGTACCCCGAAAGTAAGACATATGTCTTACTTTCGGGGAAACACGGGGGTATTACCGCCTCCCTCTCATCTAGCTGCGTGCCGCTTCCTGCCCACGTCCGCACCGTCCCCCTCTCCATACGTCGCCGCGTCTGTCATCTACCACTGCCGCCTTCCGCCACGGGCTCCGGCTCCCTGCAGCCGCTGGTCCCGCCGTCCTCCGTCCTCCGTCGCTCCGTTCGCCCGCAGTCCCGGGCTGAAGTTCTCGCGATCTCTATTTAAATTTCTTCTTCGGTCCCGAAACGTCATCACGTTGGTCACTCACGTGACCGGAGGCTGGAGAGAACTGTCTATCACTGCAGCCTCCGGTCACGTGAGTGACCAACGTGATGACGTTTCGGGACCGAAGAAGAAATTTAAATAGAGCGCGCGAGAACTTCAGCCCGGGATTGCGGGCGAACGGTGCGACGGAGGACGGCGGGACCAGCGGCTGCAGGGAGCCGGAGCCCGTGGCGGAAGGCGGCGGTGAGTTTTTCTGGTGGTAGATGGCAGACGCGGCGACGTATACACAGTAATCATACATCAGTAAAACATATACACTGGCATACTGGGGTATCATCTGCTGTATGTAACCCAGTGGGTATCAGCAGGTGTCACACTGGATTAAATACAGCAGGTGGTACTGTATCACACTGGGTTAGATACAGGTAATTTTTTTTCAATATAAGACATACCCCGAAAGTAAGACATAGTGGGGTTTTTGGGGATAAAAAGAAAGTAAGACACTGTCTTACTATCGGGGAAACACGGTAACACCCGCTCCGTCACTGCCAACGCCACCCATAGGTCAACACTTTACACCCCCTTCTTTTAAGCTGCCACCAGCTACGGTTTTTCTTACTGAACAATTTATCAAGAGGGTCCGTAGCAACCCCAAAACAGTAGCGTAGTGCTTCAGGCACGTGCAAATTCGTTTATAGAGCAGGAGAAACAAACTAATAAATTTATAGGTTTATTCCTTAAAAAAAAGGCAGTGCTTATACAATATAAAAAGATGTAACAAGCTGAGGCAATATAGTTATGTACAATACAATTAGAAAATAAAAGGGGTTAACATAAGGAAGATCAACTTACAGTTCTTAGATCATAGTAGGCAAGCCATGCGGTCGGGGGAGGGGAGACATCACAATGCATCACAGAGCTGCTATAAGTCTGGTGTCCAGGGCAGATCTGAGCCAGAATACCTGGCCCCTACCTTATAGACCTGTGGCCGTGACATCATAAACGGGTGGAGTTACCAGGGTCCACCTCTTGCTCTAAGGGTTACTCTTAGTTCAGAAAACTCAAAACTTTCATAAATAAGAGATGGAGTCTCATACAGCGATGCAGAGCATACCATTGTACTCCGCAAGATGTTGGCGTGCATTTAAGTCTAAACGCAGAGTGCCTGGGTGGATCGGCTAAGCAGAAATCTGTTTCTTAGGTTCTGCTGGTGCCAGCGCTTAGAAACTTCACTGATCCCTGGATTCACCGATGAATTGGCAGATATGAAAATTTCATACTTATAACATACACAGGAGCCAAGATTTTTGATCTTGAATAACTACCATGCAACAAAGGAACAGACCATGTGGCTTGTTAGCCGCTTTCAGCTGGCCTCCCTGTGGGGGCTAGCCACCTGGAATCAGATTACACAGAGTGTGTAGTGAGCTGAAGGGGGGGGAAGCCCACAGGCTGCAAAGCCTAATGAATGCAGTAGCTGTGGAGACTTCTAGAGAAGTACAGGATATGGAGCTTGCAGGATCATCACACCTCCCCCCTTAGAGGGCGCTAAGGAGGCATGACCTGCCGGTAATCCGACATGCGCACCTCAGCGGGTTCGCCACGTCGTGACAACCCATCAGCATTCCCATGTTCGTTGCCTTTCTTGTGTTGTACGGCAAAATCATACTGTTGTAGGGCAAGGCTCCAGCGTAGCAACCTACCATTGGTTCCGGACACTGTGTGCACCCAGCTCAGAGGGTTGTGGTCGGTGACCACCTTGAAGGTGCGCCCGTACAGGTAGGGCTGCAAACGTTGCAGTGCCCAGACCATGGCCAGGCACTCCTTCTCGATGGTGGAGTATGCCACTTCCCTTGGCAGAAGTTTCCGGCTCAGGTACAACACGGGGTGCTCCTGGTTCCCGGAATCAACCTGGCTGAGTACAGCACCGAGGCCAAATTCGCTGGCGTCAGTCTGTACCAGGAATGGCCGACTGCTGTCGACGGCTCTCAACACTGGAGAGCTGCACAGGGCTGTTTTCAAAGCTCGGAATGCCGCCTCACAGCCATCTGTCCAGCTGACTGTTTGGGGTAGACCGCCCTTGGTGAGGTCCGTCAAGGGTTTTGCAATGGCGCTATAGTTCGGTACGAAACGCCTATAGTACCCTGCAGTGCCCAGGAAGGACTTCACCTGCTTTTTGGTCCTGGGGGTGGGCCAGGACACGATCGCGTCCACTTTCTCGGGCTCTGGACTCATGGAACCCCCGCCTACCCGGTGCCCCAGGTAGTGGACCTCCCTCATGCCCATCTGGCATTTTCCCGGCTTGATGGTCAGACCTGCCTGTGAATACGCTTGAGCACCTTCTGGAGATGCTGAAGGTGTTCCTCCCAGGTGGAACTGAAGACGGCAATGTCGTCCAGGTACGCCACAGCGTACTCCTCCAGTCCCTGAAGCAGGTGGTTGACCATCCGCTGGAAAGTGGCAGGGGCATTCTTCATGCTGAAAGGCATGACCGTGGACTCGTACAGTCCAAAAGGGGTGATAAAGGCGGATTTCTCCTGCGCCTCAGGGCTCAGGGGAATCTGCCAGTATCCCCGGCTTAAATCCATGATGGATATGTACTTGGCATTCGCCAACCGCTCCAGCAGATCCTCGATGCGTGGCATTGGGTGCACATCAGAGGTAGTGATGGCGTTGAGCCCCCTGTAGTCCACGCAGAACCGGGTGGTCCGATCCTTTTTGGGCACGAGAACTACAGGTGAGGCCCACGCGCTTTTGGACGGCCGGATCACCCCCAGCTGCAACATCTCCTGGATCTCCTGGCGCATAATCTGCTGCACTTCCTCAGAGATCCGATAAGGTGTCCGCCGTAACGGGGCGCGATTCCCGGTGTCCACCTCGTGGACCGCCAACTTGGTCCTTCCGGGTCGGTTTGTGAACTCGGCCCGGAAGGGTTCCAGAGTGGTCAGCAACTGCAACCGCTGGGAGACGGTTAGCGAGGCATTTACCTCCATGTCCTCAATGGACCCATTGGCCTGGGCTTGGGCCAGCATGTCCAGGAGGGGATCCTCTTCCCCGTCCTCGGGCAGATTGCAGACCGGTAGGACGCAGGCTTCACGTTCGTGATGGGCCTTCAT